>JAODAL010009802.1:0-108634 GCA_025379985.1 Phyllomedusa bahiana
GAAGACAACAGATTGGGGCCCGGGGGGGGGTTAGTGCGGACAAGTGTTTTAAAAGATACAGGTCGTGTGGAGCGAATCCGCCCCAGAATGGAAAGCGGGACAAAGGAAGCTTAGTGTCAGACAGGAAAAAGGCCTTCCTTCTCACAATGTATCAGTATAGGTGACTTAGCGAAGCTATACACCACACCTGCTCAATATTGCAGGAAGTGGAGGCTGGACCGCCCGGGACCAACCCTGGATTGACCCCAAACTAAGCGGCACTGCCCATTATGGGGGTTGGGGTTTACATAGGTCACACTCCTTTGCAGGCCACTTGAAATGCTGTGAGGAGCCCTATGCAGCCCGCAGACTGTATGTTGTGCAGGTCCGCTATACCCATTAGCTAAAAATCTTTTGTCTGTTATGGACACCCATTTAACTGGCATTAGCTTTTAGATTACTTTTATAGACAACCTAAAGAATAACCTTGCCCAACAACGAATTATATAGTAATTAAAAAGATGACAGGGAAATATAATTTATTGTATCGCATTTAGCTATAAATATGTAGCTTTATTTTATTCAATTTTTTTTATTCATAGCATTCATGTTGAAGAACTCAAATTATTTCTGCTTGCGATAGTCCATACTTTGTAAAATGCAAAGTTTTAACAAAACCAAATTATTTTTATTTTAAGGTTAATATATGATGGCTTTTCTGGCACAGACCCAAATACAAAAGACAACTCTGTGGGAATTCAGTTACTAGGTTTGGTGGTTGCTAATAACTTCCCTCCGTATGACCCAAAATGTGAAATAGACCATGACAGGTGAGTTACCATTGTTGTTGTTAAATAGCTCTTCCAACCAAATGTGAAAATTTAGGCCAAAATTTCTCAACGGCTTATTTCCAATTTATGAAGTGATGGCGTATTGGAGGGGATAGGTCATTACTTTATTATTGGTGGAAGTCCAGTCCCCGATCTAGAGAAGAAAGGGGCAGCAACACTTGTTTAGCCTTGTTTCTCTTAAATTGTTTTGACCTGCTCAGTGATGTCTTATTCACCTTCTGTGTAGGTAACACCTGCGTGGGCCTTATTCAATTGAATGGAGCTGTGATGCAGTTCCCTGTTCACCCGAGTGTCAGGAGTGCTGCTGTGCTGAGAACACTTGGGGAGGGAAGGAGAGGAGGGCAACGCTAAACCAGGGTTGCAGTCCCTCATTTAGGTTTGGTGGGGGACTCAGAAGACCTCTTGGTTAGAAAGTGATAGTATTTCCTAATAGTATATTCTATGACTTGTAATGTGGGGCTAACTCTTTCATTATGTTTTTTTTACCACAGTAATACTTTTATAGCCATTGTTTTAATAATATTTTTTTTTTTTTTGTTGCAAAAACTGACAACCGGATTTCCCTGCCCTGCTATTCATTTTTATTAAGAGGATCCCTTGGCAATGCAGTGGGTGAAATAAGTATTATACACATCATCAATTTTCTAAGTAAATATATTACTGCAGGTGCTGCTAACATGAAATTCTCACCAGATGTTGTTAGCAACCTATCCACACAGGCAAAGAAATCAAACTATAGATGTCCATAAATGACGTTATGTGTAATAATGGCAGAAATTACACAGGAAAAAAGTAGTGCACACACTCACTTAGTACTTCGTACAACTGCCTTTATTGTTGATGACAGCTTCAAGATGGCTCCTGCATAGAGAATATAGTCACGTGCATTGCTCAGGTGGGATTTTGGCCCATTCTTCTACACAAACACTCTTCAAATCCTGAAGCTTCCATGGGCTCCTTCTATGAACTCCGAGCTTTAGTTTCTTCCATAGATTTTCTGTTGAATTTAGGTCAGGTGAATGGCTGGGCCATTCTATTAACTTTATTTTCTTTCTCTAAAACCAAACGAGAATTTCCTTGGCTGTGTGTTTGGGATCATTGTCTTACTGAAATGTCCACCCTTGTTTCATCTTCACCATCCTGGTAGATGGCAGCAGAGTTTTATCAAGAATGTCTTGTTACATTTGCTCATTCATCCTTCCTTTAATTATGTGAAGTTTACCAGTGCTGTATGCAGAAAAATAGTCCCACACCATGATGTTCCCACCTCCCAACTTCATTTTCAGTATGTTTTTTCTGGGGTGATACTGCATTGCCTTTTGGCCTCCAAACATAGTGTGTATTATGGCATCCAAAGAGTTCTATTTTGGTCTCATCTGACCAGACTCTATTCTCCCAGTGTTTCACAGGCTTGATTAAGTGTTGTAGAGCTGCTGATTCAAGGTCTTTCTGTAGCTTGCCATAGGGGATCTTTGGCTCTTGGACAACACTTCTGATAATTATTTGCAGTCATCTGTCTGAAATCTTGCAGGTAGCACCTGATTGTAGCTGGTTTATGGTGAAAATATGTTCTTTCCACTTCAAGATTATGGCCCCAACAGTCCTCACTGGAACCCTCAGTAGTTTAGAAATTCTTCTGTAACAAATGCAATCAGTATATTTTGCAACAATAAGGTTGCAAAGTTCTTGAGACAGATCAGTGGTTTTACCCATCATGAGATGTTTCTTGTGTGGCACCTTGGTAAAGAAACACATTTTTATAGGCCATCAGTTGAACCAGCTGATAATTTTTCACTAAATGGCAGGATTGTTTTTTAATTACTAATTGATTTCAGATGGTGTTATGACTTTCCATGTCGTTTTGCACCTCTTTTCTTCATACGTTCAATACTTTTTCCCTGTGCCGTTTCTCATTATCACACACAACTTAATTTATGGACATTTATGGTTTGATTTCTGTGCCTGTGTGGAATGGATGTGGATTGTTACCGAAATCTGATAAGAATTTCATGTCAATAGCACCTTTATTTAGAAATATATCTACTTAGAAATTTGGTGACATGTTCAATACTTATTTCACCAGCTGTAGGTTCATTTCGGGGTTTGCCAGTACTGTAACCCCCTACAATGAGTTGTAATCTATGGATGAATCTAGGAGCAAATTTTCAATTTAACTGCAGCATCCCCACAGGGGAAATGAACCCATATCCTGTTCCCATTTATGTCTGTGAACTGCCTATGTAATGCACAGATAAGGTGGGTTCTTCATAGAGACACTCTTTGGAGCCTCTGTCACTGATAGAGTGGAACCATTTTAATATTCTCTTATAAGGTAGCTTAACTACTTCAGTAGTGTATCTTAACTGGTCCATGTATGGTGCTGATATAAATTTACATCAGTCCTTCTTCTGGTCATTGGGTCTGACCCACCTCGATCCAGCTGTTGCTGTAATCCTGTGATCCTGATGGTTTCAGTTCCCTATTACATGATAACTCTGATGATCATAGAGCTCACAGGAAACATTTGTTCCTGCAACAAACTTTTTCCATTGTATGTGTTGTATAAAATTCACTGTCTTTGTTTTTCTAATTTATTAACCCTCTGCCTCACTTAAATTAAAGGCTTAATGGTTTAACCAGCTATTTTAAATAAGTATGAGAGCCAATGAACCATGATTTTGTCTCTCACTTTTACTGATCAATAACCATTTTTCTTAAACTAATTTTCCTAATTCTTACTCCTTCAAAACCATGCTCACTCATTAAATATAATGTTTGGTGAGACTCTGACAATCTCCTGTTTTAGGTATTTCCAAGCTCTTGCCAACAATATTGCATTCACAAGATTTAAAGAAGTTTATGCTGCAGCTGCTGAAGTCCTGGGACTTGTTCTTCGATATATTGCAGAGAAAGAGAAAGTATGTTAAGT
This sequence comes from Phyllomedusa bahiana, assembly GCA_025379985.1. Lineage (NCBI taxonomy): Eukaryota > Metazoa > Chordata > Amphibia > Anura > Hylidae > Phyllomedusa > Phyllomedusa bahiana. Next base: position 3,760 of record JAODAL010009802.1, read on the forward strand.
TGGTGTTTCTAGAGATTTTATATTGATGTTTAATAAAGTAATGCATGTTGGCCCATAGTGTGCATATTATTAAAGCAACCTGTTTACTCCATGATGGAGCAAAATGTATTAGTTTCCTACTATATAATTCTTAAGACTAGCATTTTAGTTGTAGATGGTGTACATAGACCTATGGTGTATCTTCCATTGCATAGATTTATACTTCCTCCCACTATGGGATTGTCTATCACGGCTATAGATGTATTTCTTTTTTGTAATAAGCTAATGAGCTACGGGTATCGTTTCTGGAGGCATGATTTCTACAGATGCTCACTCACTCACTCCTCCATACCAGCCTTATTCCTCCTCCTTTCATTCGATTGACAGCCCCTTTGCTTTCCAACATCACACTATCACATGCATGTGTGAGATTTTATTTACTATTTTGCCATAGGCAAACTTAAACTCTATCAGTTCTCAATCTATAAAGCACTAAAACTTAACTTTTATTATGTTTAACACTTAACCTCGATACACACTATTTAGAAACCTGATTTCTAACCTCTGTTTGTCCCTTTCTAATTGTGAAGGAATAACTCCTTTTCTATTATCAAGTCTGGTGAAACACCACCTATTAGCAGGGAAACCCTATATATACAGTGATTTGCTAACTCCAAAAAGGAATCCAAAACATCTTACTTGGGCAGTCATCCCTAATCTGATGGGCATGAAACATATACGGTTTCCTTGTGAGACCCTCTGCAGCGGGTAACACAGAAGAAAGAGGTAGGAAATTACAAATTAAAATGTCATGCCTGACCTCCCCAACATGTTTCACCCGCTAAATGGCTTCATCAGGGGATAGAGGCTGCTCCCCGGGCGGCACCTCCCTCGGGTGAGCAGGGCCCCGGGCGATTGCCTGCCCCTAGGAACGGCACTGTATTTATCATCAGTCATTTAGGACAACATTAGATAATTCAGAGATCCTCGCTGAACTTCTGGAGTGAGTTTGCTGCACTGAAAGTATTGCACGCCCCACTTTTCAGTTTTTTATCTTTTACAAAAGTTTAAAATATCCAATAAATTTCATTATATTTCACAATTGTGTCCCACTTGTTGACTCTTCACAAAAAAATAAAAATTTTATATCTCTGTTTGAAGCCTGAAATGTGGCAAAAGGTTGAAAAGTTCAAGGGGGCCGAATACTTTCGCAAGGCACTGTGTGTGTGTGTGTGTGTGTAGTGTGTGTGTGTATATATATATATATATATATATATATATATAATATATATATATATATATATATATATATATATATATATATATATATTATACATACACACACGTGCTGTATGCGCATTTCTAGTTTCATTTTTCTCTTGCCACAGATCTTCTCTACTGAATAAATAGCACTCGCCCGATTTTGCTCTAATGAAAGGGGGTTGGGGATTTCATATATATACATAATAAACATATAACCCACCTTTTCTGGTCCAAATTACCTTATCCTATAGATACACACATACATGTATTTATGGGATGAGTGTTTGGACCAGAAAAGGTTGTTTTTTTTTTTTAAGTAGTAGGAGAAAAGCAAACAGATTTTACAAATTGTTTATTTTGTTGTTATAAAAAATGCAAGTAAACCTGTCTCCATAATAGGGAAAAAGATGCAGAACCAGTGCTGGTTTTGCACTGTGTCACTCAGCACTAAACCAGAGTTCAGACCTCCACCGATCAAAAATGATAATATGATCTTGCAATTTGTTTGTAAACCTCATTCAGGGCAACAGCACACGTCTTGCTTGATTATTAGTGTGGGAGCATGTTGCATGACTCATGCTGCCCGCAGGTCAGCATTACAAGTAGGAGCAATCTGCACAGCGACTTGCCATGGTGTGTGAGTACATGTGCACAGCGTTTACTCAAACCATGAATAGCTTGATTAAGGGATTCTTCGAAGGCGTTCCCACTGCACAGGACAACCAGCGGGTATATGTCCTGTTTTGCGGCCGTCCCCACGGCCGCGGGGGGGGGAGGGGGGGGGGCGGGACGGTTTTTCTCTGCGATGAGCGGAGAAAAGCCCTCCCCCTTCACATTCACAAGCACAGATTCTGTCCGAAAACCGGATGGAAGATTGTGCTTGATGAATGTTTTGCAGTTTTGCCGGACGGAAAACCTGTGCAGTGGGGACTGCTGCACGGGTTTTCCATAAAGCACCATTGTGCTCATTTTTGGCCGGTTTTTTAGGCGGTCTGAAAAACCGCAAACCGGCTGAAAAGCCAGCCGAAAACCCGTGCAGTGGGGACATGCCCTTCAAGTACTATGTGGAAATGTTACATTGTAAATAATTTGGTGTGGAAACAGCTAGAGTATAATGTTAAAAATCAACAAAAAAAGCCCTCTTTTTGTGACACTATAGTCTATTAACATGACATCACCATATAAGGACTTTTTTCAGTGAGAATTCGTTGTTTTTAAATTCAAAATGATTATATACGCGTTCATAATCATAAGGGATAGATGACAAATATCAGGGATATATCAGTCAATAGGGTACCTGAAGCAAAGCAGCAGTGTCCCACTGGACTTAAATGAACTAAAATGATTATCATCACTGTTGGTCACCCTCAATATTAAGAGTTGTTCACACAGTGATGATCTGTATTTTCTTTTCTTTTATTTTGTTAACATAAAAAATTAAAACAGGAGCCAAACCAAAACAAAGTTTAAAGTTAAGCTTTATTATTTTTAACTTCTATACTAAATTTAACAAAACATGTGAACTACAGTGTTTAATATGTTGAATTAAAGTGTTGGTGGCATACTGTACTCAGATCCTGTCTGCAAACTATACTTAAAATACATTCAAATACCTGCCATAGATTTAAATAATAGTCTCATCGGCTCATGAGACTAACCAAAAAGCAAATATAAAACATACACGTTGCCTTAAAGGAGTTTTCTCACCACAATGGTTCGCTTTTAATGTTAGGGAAATGTAAATGAAGACTATTAGTAAATACATTGCTGTTTTGATTTTGCTTTGGTTAGGAGATAAAGAAGTTTTATCTCCTCTTAGAGTACACAAGTTTATCTTTGTTACCGACAACCTCTCCCCACCTCTCTCCTCTGTCTTTATCTGTTGCTCCACAAGCTGCCATTCGATCATGAAGAGTCATTCCCTGCAGAGTGTTATCTTTAGAAACAGATTTTATTTACTAAGTAAACGTCACGCTTTCACTCTTTGGATCTCTTAAGCCTTGTATACTACTCTTTATAAATCTACTTCAGTCATATCACTGTAACAGGCTCAGCTAGGAATAGCAGAAATGATAAGCCAATCACTGCTGTAGAACCGCCCACAGCCTGACCAGGAGGTGAGAGTCTAAAACTGGCTGTGGCTCTGTGAATCTGCATGGTGAGACAACCCCTATAAGCCATGACTAGTATGTCTTCACTAACATATCTTATGTATATGAACTCTGCAGCTTTTATAAGCCTTTCCCATCTTTTTTTTTGCTGTAAGGACATTGAAGGACCTGTGTTTGCCTACGTAGAGAAACATTTAAAATCTCTTCAAACTAATAAAGAAGACAAGTTTGTCATGTGCTTGAATAAAATAGTGAAAAATTTCCCGCTGTTTGCTGACAGGTAAGGCCAACTAAACCGTACAATAGGCATTTGATAGTAGTAGTACCGGATACACAATGTGCATGATTTTATTCTTTCCTATTTACAGGTTTATGAACATTGTTCTCTATCAATTACCGAAGCTTCATGGAGCTCTGAAGACCCAGTGCCTTGAAATAATAATGTCCAGGGCAGAAGAAATACCAGATCTTTTTCTTGAGCTAAAAAACAGAGATTTCAAGCAAATTATGAGCAACCGGTGAGATGATATCTGTTCTTATTTTCCCTTGCATGATGCAATGCTCAGTATAGGCAGGTGTACAACCCTTGTGAGCTCCACCAATCATTAGCACTTCATTGTTTACCCTGGGATAGTATCTCATCCGTTTAGTTCTATCAAGTTCTTTAAAGTGGGGGCATCTCAAGCAGAAAACCAGGGTGGGTGATTTTACCTTAAGATGTCTTTGCTTAAAGGGGATTTATCGTTTGAGCTGCTCGTGCTGTTCTGCTAATTTTCTCAGATTGAGTTTGAAATCCAAGGGCGTGTCTATATGTCAGCAGGCGTGTCTCTCCTCCCATGAGGCGTGTCTCCCCTCACTGAAGAACTGTGACATCTTCATTTTGTTTTGAAGCAGGGGATGCAGAAGGTTGTCTGGATATAACAGCTCTGTAGCCTCCTGCATGCTTATGTCTGCAGCCTTGAGGCTCCACAAGCTGCAGCAAGCACCTATTATATCTATTATATCTCTTAGTTTACACACTGAAAGCCAGCAGCTTTAACTTCTGTTCTAGTGGTATTCAACCAAATTGTACTGACAACAGGCAGAGACCTTTACTCAACTACAAGGACAAATGTCAGCTTCAAGTAAAGATCTCTGCTTGCTGTCAGTGATATGAGTGAAAACAGTGGGGGGGAAAACAAATCAGCTTTGAGAGAAGAACCTGCTCAACCTGTAACTGACTTGGGCTGATGGTGTAATGGTAGAGGGTTGGTTTTACAACAAAGGGGTTTGGAGTTCTAGTCCCCTTACAGGGTATATTCCTCCCTCCCCCCCCCTAAATTCTACACATATGTAGAGAGACCTAAAATATATATGTCAATCTTTATAATGATATATATACACATACATAGCTCCCCTATATCATGTCTCATCCCCGAGAGTATATGCATTGTATCACATATGTTGGAAGTGCTTGGTGTGACTGAGGATGGGACACTATATAGGGGAGCTGTGTGTGTGTGTGTGTGTGTTTTTTTGATATATATATATATATATATATATATATATATATATATATATATATATATATATATATATATATAATTATAGATGTCTACACATATATTTTCATATCTTTACATATGTGTACAATTTATAAAAGGAAAAAAAAAAAGACGATGGGACTCCCAACCTCTGTCTTGCCAAGCTGATCCCCTATGCACTGCACTAAACAAGCAGCTCATACAGACAAAGTGTTGAATCCTTATGTTATACACTACAGATGAGGACTTCATATGGAGGCGGGGCTTACATTCGATCTGAGGAACAGAACGCCCTCTTTTCAGAGTAGCAGCTTAAGGACTGAACCTGTGAGGAGGTGAATCAACCTCTTGGCAAAAGCCCTTTAAACGGGCAGTAATTGCCCAGATCCTTCCCCCTAGAGCTGAGATGTACATAGAGCCAGCAGACTCTGGTTTCACTATCGATTTTAACCGCTCAGAGGGGAGTAAACACAAAGTGTGCAGGCAGCCAATCACAGCGCAGGGGGCGTGGCCATGACGTTTCCTGTCTAGGGGCATATCCCAACAGGCAGAATGAAATGTCAGCCAGCCAATCACAGTGCAGGGGGCGTGTCTAGGGCACAGGAATCGACCAGGGGGCGTTCTGACCAGCAACAGCAGAAATAGAAGACAGATTTACAGCGAAGCTGATATCTGCTAAACCAAGTGACAGAGGTAATGCAACCCAATTACAAAAGTGCTTATTTTTACTGTCCCCATAATCTGACATGATCTTTGTAACGATAAAACCCCTTTAAGAGGAAAAAAAAGGTTTTTTTTCTTGCTTTAAGCAATCATAAGTACTTGTCTCTTAAAAAGGACAAGAACCTGTTGTTTCCAAAAACTTCAGCCGTTGGATGGATGTCTGGGTACCTTGACTTTTAGAATCTTTGACATGTCACCACTATACCGCAAATGTTTTCTGGAATGACAACTCTACTTTTTAAAGTTCTACAGTTTTGTAACCTACTTTGTGTCCAGTTTCTCACCATTTACAAGTTATTAGTTTGCTGTGAGAGAGTGAGAACACTGCTTTACATGTAGTAACCTCTTAAAGTGTGGCGTTATTAAGAGTACGTTGTGGTCACAACCTCACTCTTGTTTGAATGACTTTGTTGAGACTGATAGCTCCTATTTTACATACGGATGAAATCCATTGCTTCTCTTTCTAAAATTATATTTGCTTATTGTATAATATTTTTTATTTCAGAGATGATGAGAGACAGAGAGTGTGTCTAGATGTAGTGTACAAGTTATTAGCCAAGCTGAAACCATCTGAGCTACAGGAGCTTTTGCCATCCATAATTGCATTCAGTTCTCACAACTATCCTGTTTGTCGGGAACGAATGTACGACATTCTTATGTGGATCTATGACAATTACAGGTAATATCACCTTGCTTTTATCTGCGCTGGTCTTCTGGACTTTCAGGGATGTACTGATGTTTACAGTTTCATTTTAAAAAAGTTTAATCTCAAACCTTTAAAGTGAACTTGCCAGGTGGTTTCCGCTAAGTTACCTGAAAGTATCTGATATGATAGAGGTAGAGGAGCGGAGCTCTGTGATATATAGGTTTATACGATTTAGAACAGGTTTTCTGAGTAAAAACAGAGAAAATACTGATATGACTCATTAAGAGACATTGTAAGCCCTTTTTATCCCATCCACATACAATGATTGACAGCTTTCCTTATATTAGTGAGTAAACAGAAAAAACTGTCAATCAATGTATGTGGGTGAGGTAAGCAGTACTGTCACTTTCTTTTTTGGTATTTTCTATGCTTTTAACTCAAAAATCCTGTTTCACAGTACATAAACCTACATATCACAGAACTCAGCTTCTTTTCCTCTATTATATCATGCTCTCAGATAAGGTAGCACAAACCATCTGACATGTTCCCTGTAATATTATCTAATATGCTTCAGTTTTCTTTTGTTAGAGAATATCTTTCAATTCTAAAAAAAAGACAAGTAAGTAATAAATTAGAAGACCTGTTTAAAACCCATAACCTTTAAAAATAGGGCATTTCTCTCAGCATAACATCTCTCCGCTTCAGTCTTATATTGTGTGTTTAGGATAGTGCTTCCCTTTATAAAAAAAAAATATATATATTCTCACTGGTGTTCTTACACTGCCGCTTTATGCCCCCTCCGCCAGTCTTCTGTTTACTTCCATCTCTGCCTGAACAGAACATCACCATCACTGCCATGATAATGTTAGTCAGTGGCACGTAACCGCTGGAGCAAGAAGTAAATGGAAGACTGGCAGAGAGAGGCAGCATGGGAACACAGATGAGTGGGAAGATATGTATAAGCTTCTTATCTTTATTAGGGCAGCATTTGTGCCATACATTCTCTGTGGATGATGGATTAAACAGTGCTCTGTGAGATGTTCAGCGCTTGGGCTATTTCTGTAAAACCGAACTCTGCAATACACTTTGCCACAACTTAATCCTTGAGTTGTCTGGCATGTTTCTTAGATTTAAAGGGAACCTGTCCTATAAATTTGGCCCAACTGCTGAGGACGTTACAGACTAGTGACAGACCTGCTGTTTCCAGCGCTGTCCCCCTTATTCTGTAAGATGCTGTAGTTTTAGAGCATTTAATGCTTAAATCTTATTCATGAGCAGGTGTTAGCCCTGCCCACCAAAGGCTAGCCCCGCCCACCTGACAGTTATTCACATGTTTCTACCTATACAAGAGCGGTTATCTCAGAATAGGTAGGATATTGTTAATGGACACATATTACAAAGTGACTTGTTTTTGCAAGATCTTTAACATAAAAAGCAATCATTGTAGTGAGACAACCCCTTTAAGTAATATTTCCTACACTGTACCTATTATGTCCTATCTGACTGGCAGGGAAACCGCCCCGAAAAGGGCACCCCAAATAAAATTGTCCCTCACCAATAACATAGCAACCAACGCGTTTCCCCATATGATGAATATGGATAAATAGAGGTAAAAAGTGGTTTTACAGGTTAATGGGGTTTAGAAATAAATGTGGCCCGATTCCCGATATGCACAGGCGGAAGGGCTATGATAAACGGACATTAAAATACCTGTTCGCTCTCATTCTTAAATAGCTTGTCTCTCATTATCGCCTGTATTCCATGAGATTTAAAATGGATTTGTGACGCTTGGAGGATTGATTCCCTTATTTTGTTTCTTAAACTTAAAGTCCGTAACAAACCTGGTAATTCAATTCATTAATGCATGCCAATGGTCGTTTCTTTAGCCAAATGCAAATTGGATGAAAAATATTGTGCAGGTCTGATCTAGGTAAACACAGTAGGACAGAGATATTAAAATTGTCAAGTAGTTAGTGCTGTCTTAGACTAGATATTCTAAAAATGCACCAAATTCACCGTATTGTCCTATGGGGGGGTTGATACATTTGGCACATCTTTAGACCGTTTCAGAGAGGCTGCAATTGCATTAAAGGGGTTTTGCCCCTATCTCATTTCATACCTCCTGCATCCAGCTCTTCAGCTCTGTGTGCTCAGAAGGAGGTGTGTGTGATTTGCTTGAATTGCGTATCATCTGACCCTGCATGGTGACATCACCAGGCCTTTCCTCTCTCTAGTGAAAGAAAGGTCTGTTTATGTATAAAGCTGTGAGTAACTCAGAGGTTAAGTTTTACCGTGAGACATAAGGGTCCTAGGTTCAAATCCCTGCAGGAACCAAACCTGTGGATTTTATTTCTACTTATCAATGCCCAGACCTCATTGAGGTTTCTTTTTTTAATTTATTTGCACTGTTTGACTAATTACTAAGGAGTACAGAGCACGGGAGTAGAATTACAGCACCTGGGGTTTGAACACTCAGTAGCTGCCTGAGAGGAGAAGTGATGTCTGGGCATGTTCGACCAGGACTGAGGAGCTCTCAGCTCTGGTTGTATCTCCTGGAGATGAGCTGTAAACAATGGGTCACAAAAGGCGCAGCTAAAACAAAAACGATCCAGAATTTTTAATGATGATGAATGGTGAAAATGTTTATTATTTAATTTGTAAGCTTTCCACATCAATTTTACTTTGTGGCAAAACCCCTTTAATTGCCTCAGTGTACATGTTTTTCCAGGTGTGTTGTTTTTTTTTTTTTTTTTTTTAATTATAATTATCTAAGTAATCAATAATCTCAATGCAATATTTTTTTATACCTTTCTATACAATTTATGCAAATATATACTAAACATGTTTCAGAGATATGGAGAGCCAATCAAGTAGAGATTCACAGGATATTTTTAATATGGCTAAAGGGACATTACTTGAAGGACTGGTGGATGAAAATGTAGAGCTTCAGTAAGTATTAACTTTTTTGTGCTACTGTCTTAAAGCTTTTATTTACCGTTGAACATTATGTGTAGTTTAATTATACAGACTGTAAAGTAAATTGAAGTAAGTTTGCAAATACATTGCATGGAATGCTCAGAGATTTTGGTTCTGAACTTCGTGACATTGCAGTTGTAGCTGTTTGTGATCATACATGCTGTAACTCCACATTAGTGCAAGGTAAGTAATGCAATATGCTTAAAAAGTTTAACTTTTATTGTGGATTGTGTACTGGTTTAGTGAATTGCAATGTTGGCTTACAATACCATGGTCTTAATTTCGAATCCAACAGAGGACAAACTTACTAATAAGTTAAGGGGTTGTCTCACCATGTTGTTTCACGGAGCCACATGCAGTTTTAGATTAATGCTTCCTGTCTCTTCCTGGTTAGGCTGTGGCTTATTCTATAGCAGTGATAACATATCGGCTCCATATTCACAGCTCTTCTAATTGCACTGACATGAGAGCAGTAGATGCTATCTATAGAGCAAAGAGCTTCAGAGCTCAAAGTAAACAAAAGAAATCTTTGTTAGAGAGAAAACACTCTGTTCTTAAGCTGCTGGCGGTCCTGTGTGCTGACCTGTGGTGATGTGACTCCCTGCTATCAGATAAGACCAAGAGAGAAGGGGAGAGCAGCACATAAACCAGAGAAACCAGTGTGCACTCTGAATCTCTCTCATCTCCTCAAAAAAGCAAAATAAAGAAAGCAATTTATTTGATAAAAGTCTTCATTTACCGTTCCCTACATGTTGAAAGCTAATTTTGGTAGTGAGCCAACCCCTTTAACTGTTTCTGAGTGTGAGATGGAGAATTTAGATTGTGGGGTAAGAACTGGTGACTGACTGGTTTCTCTATAGCATTGTACATGTTGGAGCATATATGTGCCCAAACTGTAGTAGTGTTTAGTCTCACAGCTTGATGTAACTGCATTAAAGCGTGAAGCAACTTAACACACCTCAACCTATGGATATGGTGCAGGCTGAGGAGCTGTGTCTACGCCATCTACAGTGGGTGTCAGTTGTAACATACAGCTGCCATCCTACTACAACAGTTTGTTTGAAGTTAACTCCTGACCATATAACCTCTTACATGCTGAAGTCAAGAGGAGTTTAACAGAGAAAGAAGGATACCTGTTACCCCATTGGCATCACCACAAAGTGGTCGTAGGGGGTCAGTGGATTGTCGTGGCAGGCGGCATGACTAAGTTTCTTTTTTTAAAAATTTTAAAAGTAATCAAATAAAAATGCCTCATTGAGATCAAAAAAAATAATTGTTAGCTATATGTTATTAGGTATAGTTAAGTCCATAATAATCCAGTCAAATTGTTATTTCAATACTCTATTCATCATGGGTATATAACATTTGCACAGTAGCTGTTGTTTCACTTTTTAATTGAGGTTCAGCAAACTAAAATGTTAAGGTCTGCTGAGAATTGTTTGTCTTTTTTTTTATCCCCTTTTCCAAATGTAATATATATGCGTTTTATCACAGACTTATGTCAGGAATTTTTGGAGTGATGAATTACGGTTGCCAACTGGCACAGTAGATCGAATGGTCACTGTACTGTGTTCCTTATATTCCACCAAAATTGAAAAGCACTTTCTAAGTCTGGCCACAAACCTGCTTCTCGAAATGACAAGTAGAAGCCCAGATTACGTCAGGCAGATGTTTGAGCATCCACTTTCTGAGTGCATGTTTCAGGTAAAGTATTGAATTGTACGATTATTGAAAAAATTAGCTATGTTTTATCACTGAACTCCTGTATTTATTTAGGATTATACTGTTGATGCTAACTGGCGCTACCGCAGCACCATCCTCACACCCATGTTTGTGGAGACTCAAGCTTCTCAAAGTGTTTACAGGTCCAGGACACAAAGTTCTCTAGAAGGACAGGAACCAGAAGGAGGCCAACTAAGGGCAACACAGCAGCACTATCAGTTCACACCTACACAGAATATTGGTATGTTTACATCTGGTTCGTTCTTTTGTTGTATAAGATATATTGTATGGCTTAATGCTTTTGCAATTCAAGTCTAGCTGTACGTACTGGTGGTGTATACATTTTGAATAGCAGTATTTATGGCCATTGTACGATTTATATGTTGTATTTTTAACCGTTTTTCCTCTCTGCAGGCTCCAACTCTTAATTATCAGGTTTCCCTGAACGCATCTGACAAAGCATCTTATCTCTTTCTTTTTTTCTGTCTTCTCTCTCTCTATCCTTCTGTAAACTGATTTTACTATAGTGTTTCAAGATTGATCTAGCAGTAAAATAAAAGTGGATGATCAGTGATCAGGCATTTTTTTAGTTTAATTTATTACAAAGTTTCTTTTATTCACTTGTGCTATTGGTGTTAAAGTTTGTTGAAAGTACTTTTTCTATGTAGTTACATTAGTTTATAAACTGCTTTTTTTTTTACTTTGCATTGAGAAGCAGGTGGCAGAAGCTCATTTAATTGGTTAACTGGAAGTACTATGGATACACTGGGCAGTTACTCTGCCGACTCTTCAGAGTCTGTCTCTTCAGCATTGCTCTTTACAAGTAGGAGAAATGAAAGAGCTCAGAGGGCATCATTTAAACCTTTAGGACCTAATTTTGGAAAGCAACGTCTAGGGCTTCCAGGTGATAAAAAAGACAACCAAACGAAAGGTAAGATTTTTTAAAAGAACCACCTGTCTGCAACTGCCATGCTTCTAGGGGAAGCTTACTTACATATGGCATTCATTGTAATACATGGTTGCTAGGGCCTCCAAAGCAGTGTTATACTGCCTAAGAGGTTCTTCTTTTGTAAAGTCATTTTAAATTAACCTATAAAATACTGTTGTATCCTACCCCTTGTTTTGATGATGAAGCGTATAATAAATTGCCAGTAGTGTAAAGATATTTAGTGCATATTTTAGAAACTCTTGTCTAACTTTATGCCATCTATTGGTTGGTCTGTGTTCAGCGCTTTTGAAAGCCTTGATCCACATAAATTAAAGGGGATTTGCCAAGAGACCAGTTTAAAGTACCTCCTGTCAGCAGGAAGCAGGGAAATAAACAAATCACACTGAGTCATGAAGCTGCAGGGGGGAGAGGTGGGGGCGAGTGAGGAGTGAGGAATCCAAAGGGGGCGTCTCAAAACATTTAAATGAAATAATAAACAGTACAAGAGTGGATTCTCAATACAGCAAGACAGCCTCAGACTGCACTCTCTACACCAACAGGTGCTCAAACTGCCGGCCTCCAGCTGTTGGGATAACTTACCACTCCCATCATGCATTTGTATAATATATAACAGGGGCATGATGGGAGTTGTAGTTTCGCAAATGCTGGAGGGCCGGCGTTTTGCGCTTAAATGCTCATTATTTTGCTGTCATCAGATAAAGTGATTCACGCAAGCGCGGCTGTCAGCTCCTGGGTCGTGACTAGGGAAAGCATTGGGTAACCAAGGGGGATTGAGGAACATGCTGTAGCTCTCAGGTTATCACTTTTTGTAATCACATATATTTAGAAAGTGATTAAATACCCATTTTGGGAGGTTCCCCACGTCAACATTACATGGTGGCAAAACCCTTTAAGGGCCACATGTATGAAACTGTTTGGTCTAAACTCACTTTTTTGCCCATGTAACCTATGGGCAAAAAAGTGAGTTTTAGACCTAAACAGGTTTCATCACATGTGGCCCTTAATTTATGTGGAGCAAGGCTTTCAAAAAGAGCAGAACACAGACCAACAATAGATGGAATAAAAAGTTAGGACGAGTTTCTAAAATATGCACTAAATATAACATAACATTTTTAGACTGCATAGTATAAGCATAGGAAAGAATTTGTAATTCTATACCGAGCATACTTATCACCCTATCTTACACTACTGGCAATTTAGTATACGTGTTTTTTTTTAGAAACAATTGCCATCTGCAGTTATTAAATCATGGCACGTATTTACAGAGCTTTTCAATATCTATGTCATTCTGACCTGAGAAATGTAAGTGGTACAGCGCCCAAATCCGGTGCCTTTGATTTATTGCTGAAAAATGGCAACTACTGTAACACCTTTTCTAGAAAAAAAGGAGGTGTCCTATGTTGGCCTCATCTCCTGTAAAACATATGAATAATTTGACACTGGGCGTTACCATCTACGTGTCAACAATCCACAATCTGTATTTAGTAAATTTGACGAGTAAAAAAAGAAATCCTTGCACAAATGAGTAATACAATTGTAAATATACAAAATTATGTGTGGAAAGAAGTAAAGAGTGAAGAAATCAGTGATACCTTTTTCAGGGCTAACTGAGTATATTTGATGGTGAGCTTTCGAGGGAGTACTAGCTCCCTTCTTCAGCATGTTGTTACAACAAGAAACTGAAAAATTTACAGATTTTTTATACACAAAAGACAGACCTTCAAAAGGGTCCTAGATCTCTTAAAAATAACAAAATGCATAGAAGCAGACAAGTCATTTACAACAGGTCAAGAATTCAACTATCTGGAAACTTGTGAGGCGTGACGAGGGGTCAGTAATTCTGCGTCTTAGCTCGTAGCCATCAGGTGTAATTTGTTGCCATCACAGTTCACACATAGTTGACATAAAGCTGCATGATATTTAGCCACATTTTGCAGAGTCTGAAATATTTTGGCATTAATTAAAATTCCCACTTATACTTTCTTCCCTCTGCGTCTTAATAGTGACCCATAAAACCATAAATCTGTCAATAGCATGGTCATCTCCCAGAGAAATGTGCCTCCACTGGAAAGTCAGTTTGCTGTTATTAATAGTGAATCTGTGTGAATTCATGTGCTGACTGAGTCTCTGTCTGTTTCCCCCACATAGAGGCCTGTGATGAGGACATTGGCATACCATAATCAGAATACACCACTTTGCTAGACCGAGGAAATGTCCCCTAATTCTGTGCACCGGTTGTGACTGTGGGGACAGGTACACTGTCAGCAGTGATTGTGGAGTGTGTCTGCAGTCAAGTCCTTGCACCTGTTCCTGACAGGCAGGGTGTGTTGCCGTTTCCAGTTGGGGACCTTTCAGGGCACTCGGACAATTAATACGCCGCAGGTTGGTGTGGTTGCCGAAAGGAAAGGAGAGAGGGGACTGGGATATTTCTTGGAGTCTGTTGTCCCTATGTAGCACAGGTTGAAGTTCCTTGGCAATATTTGTAGGAATCTCCTGCTGGTGGGTTTGGTAGGTTACAACTAGGGGCACTCGTTCTTCCTTCTGGGTCTCTTTGTATGCGAGTAGACAGTCTCTGTTGATGGCGGCCGTATGCTGATTTGATTGTCCGTCACTTTTGGCCTGTATCCAATTGAAGAATAATTTTGTCCTTCGATCCAGGAGGTGCTTGTCTAGGTCTGCCTTGTCCAGAAGCAAATACCGATTGTAACCGTATAGCCTGGCTGTATTAATGGATTGTTTTGTGTGCTTGGTCGTGGAAGCTTGTGTTTCTGAGGTAGGCGTTCATGGTCTGTGGGTTTGTGGTTTTGATGTGAGTAGCCGGTGGTCTTTGATGTGTATTGTAGTATCCAGAAAGTGGATTTTGATCTGCTGAATAGGTAAGTTTAAGTTGATGGTGGGGTGGAAGTTATGTGAAGGCATTATGGAATGAATTAGGGCCTCATCGCCCGCAGTCCAGATGGGGACAAGGATATCATCGATATAAACGGAGGTACATCATGGGTTTGGTGGTGAATGTGATAGATCGCTCCTTCCAGTTCAGACATAAAGAGATTTGCATTACTGGGGCGCAATCTGGACCCCCATTGAAGTTCCATTCGCTGTAGATATAGGTCCTCTCCAAAGGTGAAATAGTTGTGGCTGAGTATGAATGTATGGCTGTTGTTACCTGGTTTTTGTTGGGAGGTTTAGTTTTTCAGGTGACATCCGACATGCTGCTACCCATCTTGTGGGGTATGTTTTGTATAAAGGATTCTACTCAATGGTGTCCAAAATGGTGCCCTCAGAAGTGGACCGAGGGACATGGAGTTTGTTAAGAAGATACGGGTGTCCTGGGATGTAACTAGGAGTATCTCTGACAGGGGTTTTAGGGAGATTTTTCCACCAACCTGGAAATTTTTTCTGTCGTGTCCCAATGCCTGAAAAAATAGGCCTCCAGGGGTTGCCATCTTAGTGGATCTTGGGGCTCGCACATGTAGAAAGCAGCCCGGCCTGGGGCTCCGCTGGATGGCCCCTCTACCTGCCCTGGACTGAGTTGGAAACTTCTTGATCATATTACTTTAGTTGTTTTCATATAGGCCTCTGTAGGGATCACTGTCAAGTTGGAGTAATGGGGCGGGTTGGACAGCTGTCTGTTCGCTTCCTGGATGTAGTCAGAGGTGTTCATGATGACTATTGCGCCCCCTTTGTCAGCTGGTTTTATTATTATGTCCTGATTTTCTTTCAGTGAAGTGATAGGCTCTTCTGTTCACTGCAGGGGTTAGGTTTATGACCTGTTTCTTTAGTTTTCCCACAGATCTCAGATTTTACTTTGCTTCTTGAAACAGTCGATGTATTTATCTAGTGCTGCATTTATTCCAGGCCGGTGGGGTCCAGGGTTGATTTTTTGGTGGGTTCCTCCCCCCCCCCCCCCAATGGGCTATTCTCTCAGTGTCGCTGCTATATGGGAGGTCTTTTGTATAGAAGTATTCCCTCGATCTAATTTTTCTGAAGAACTCCTCCATATCATTGCAGAGTTTGACATGGTCAGTGAGTGCTGAGGGGCAGAAGAAGAGACCTTTAGAGAGAACTGACCTTTCGTGTTTGTTTGGCAAAAGACACATACAAAATAAATGTATATATAATGTAAATGTATATATAATATAGCATAAGATTTATTTGTATGTGTCTTTCTCACACATTATTTTTTGTATTTATCCATCGTGTTACTCTTTTGTGCAGGGATTTCTTTTGTACTCGTCAAATTTACGAAATACTTTGGAACACTAATCAAGTTGGTGCAGACAGTACAAGATTGTGTGTTAACACACTTTGTTGACACAGTAGATAGTAACGCCCAGTTGTCAAATTATTCATGTGTTTCAAGGAGATACATAACATAGAGACTCCACATTTTTTTTTCCAGAAAAGGTCTTCCAGTATTGTGATTTCTTAATACATTTTATTTGGAAAAACAGACACATAAGGGGAGCTGACAGGTTACACACATGGACAAAATTGCTGGTACCTTTCCGTTAAAGAAAAACCCACAATGGTCACGAGGTTTGGACCAAAAAACCTGTGGAGAGGTTCAGAAGTCTCATTGAGAGTTACATAAATAACTTTGATTCTTTGCAGTAATTGCCTTAAAGGGTGTGTCAGAAAATCATAAGATAAAGGTACCTTCATTTTTGTTCAGGCCAGTTTCATTATTTTTTTATTTTTAGGTTGAACCACATTTTAATCGCAATGTCTGATTTTCATTATTTCACTTTGAATTTATTATTACTTTTGACCATTTCAAGTTTTTAGTGACCATTTTGGGTTTTTCCTTTTTTAGTGGAAAGATACCAACAATTTCTCGCCAATAATTCATTGGGGGACACAGCACCTTGGGTATAGGCCCTTGCCTTCGGAGGCGGACACTAGGCGGATCAAACGTGTTAGGCCCGCCCCAACGCTGGTGTCAACCCGTTTTATGGCTGCAGCCGCCAAGGAGTTTTTGGTTGCGCTTCCGCTCGCCTGCGGTAAGCGTTTTTTCTTGGAGGCCACAGGGGGTCGGTGGTGAGGGGGCGGAGTCGTAGTATGCTCCCCCCTCAGGACCAGCCGGTGCAGCGGCATTCTCGTGACAGTCTCGCAGAACGCGTCAACGCCTTTTGCCCAACGAAACGGCCGGCACCCGAGAATCGGTTTTGGGGTGGGGGCATTTCCTCCAGTTCCAGGGGATCTGGCAGGTTCAGGCCAGCGACACCTGGATTCGCAAGGTCGCCACTTCAGGATTCACTTTGTTTGGCTCAACCAGCTCAGTTGCAGCTGCCTCCGCGCCCGCAGCTCTGGCTTGGGCGCCAGTTTCCCTCTGGCAATTTGCATTCTCCGCCGGCAAGGAGGGATTATGCCAGCCTCCTAGTCTGAGCAATCGTCTAATTCAGAACCCTTTAGGGTTTCCATGAAGGGGACTTCTCTAGGGCCTATGTCGGTCCTTAAAGAGCTCAACCGGTATGCGTATGGGCCCAGTTTCCACTGGAGTCACTCCGGTCAGCAGTAGCCTCTCAGGAGCGCAGAGAGTTTGGGCATCGGGTTGTTTTTCGTCCCTATGTCCTATCAGCGGTCCCCGGGTGGTCACAGTAGACTCTCGACATTGCTCTGTTCAGAGTTCTACTGTTCGGCCTCGCAGCTGCACCAAGGGTCTTCATGTAGCTCCTGCCACTCCTAATGACGATCCTTCGCATCAGGGGGTTGGTCCCACCTCAAATGCGCCTCCCGGGTCAGCATCAGGGTCCCTTGGAGTTTGCAGCTCGCTTCGGCTGGATGCTTAATTGGCAGCAATCCCGGTCTGATTCCATCATTAGGGATGGAATTTTAAGGGATGATTTATTCTCACCCAAGTTCCGGAGGGTTCTCTCACCGCTGGAAGCTACAGCGTGTAGTCGATCCCCGATCTCTGTATCACACAATGGCTGGTCATCAGGGCCGCAGGGCACATCTTTTAGAGTTGCATGCGAGGGTTCGGCAGCTTGAGAACCGTCTCCGAGGCGTGGTCCTTTGCGCAGCTCCTTGCTCGCTCCCTGCAGCGGGCAATCCTGCCTCAGTGACGCAGGTCTTCAATGTCCTTGGTCTCAGCGGTGCGCCTGCCACCCCAGTCCCGTCTTATCCTGGGCTGGTGGCTAGCCTTCCCGGTATTGCATCAAGGAAGGTCATTTCTGTCCCCGCAATGGCTGGTCATCACCACAGACGCCAGCGTTTCAGGGCGGGGCCCTGTTCCCTGCTCCTGGTCGTCCCAGGGTCTCTAGTCACCCGAGGAAGTCAGTCGTCAGTTCAATGTGCTTGAACCCCAAACTATTTCCTTAAGCGCTCTCTCATTGGGTTCCCCTCTCATTCGGGAGCACCCAGTTCGGGTTCGGTCAGACAACACCACGGGTTGTGGCATGTCTTGAATCTCCACCCTGGTCGGCAAAATCCCTTCAGGGGTGGGAAACCAATTTGGCCATCCCTTTTGTCGGAAGTGCTTCGCCTTTCTGCCGGAAGTGAGGTACGCGAGACGTCGACATTGGTGGCATCTCGCCTCGACCCTAAGCGCCCGAGTTATATGGCCAGGGCCAGGAATCCCCCTGGTCCTGCCTGGGGGCAGGTTGGTCTGTCCCATCTCTTTTAACTCTGGGCCCTTCTTCCTCGAGAACGCGAGTCCGAGGGGTTTCCACCTTTTGGCCCTTCCCCTTGGGTTTTTTAGGGCCGAGTCATGGTATGCGGGCCTCGGCCCGGGTTGGGAAAAAAGGGCCCCCCGCTGTCCCCCTTTGCGCCCCCGGCCTTCTGTCACAGGGCCCTTTGCTCCAAGGCCCCCTGTACCGCAGTTGCAGGTTCACGGCCCGGGGTTTGAACTGCAACCCTAATCACCTGGTTTTTTTCGGGTTCCGTTATCGGGCCAAGTTCGGGCAGCAGGCCCCAGTCTTGGGGGCTGTTTTCCAGAAATTTCACCCTTTGGTATTTCCCCTCAAGGGTGCCGCCTTTTCCACCAAATCAGGGGCCCGGGGGCTCGGGCTCGGCCCCCTCCCACTTGAAAGGGCAGAAATTCGGTTCGCCAATTTTTGTGCACGCCCAAGGGTGGCCCCGTCACAGGTTAATTTTTTTTTTTATTCAGGGGGTCCCCTGGTTAGAGCCCTCGGGTTCGTAGGCCCTTTGAACCCTGGGGGTTTCAATGCCTGTTTTGGGGAAAACAGACAGTCTGCAACCCTTTTGGGGCCCCCACGGGAAAATCCCCTGTGTTTACTTTTATGGAAGGGGCCTTCTGGGGGGCCATCACTTCTATCCACCCCCGGTGGGCTGTACAGGGAAACTCTTCTGCAGGCCCCTTTCTGGGGTTTCGGAAGGAAAGGATAAATTTCTTGTTCTTTTTATGTCTCCCTAGGGTGGTTTTTATCGTTTCAAATCGATGAAAACTGGGTTTGCTCTCTTTTTCCCCTCGTTTTCCCCTTTATTTTGAGGAAGAACGTTTCCTTGGGGAAAGGGATGGTTTAGGCAGTTCCCGGGTTTTACCTCTCCCATTTCGGGCCCCTTTTGGTACACACAGCCCCTTTTTGGTTCCCGGGCCCGAGGGTCCCCTTTCGGGGGTTTGGGGTCCTCTTGGGCGCCGTTTCCAGCCCATCTTCCCTAGTTTTCGCAGGGCCCCGGCTCGCTCCTCACGAGCATTTGGAGCCCCTGGTTGGTTCGGCTTCAAGCCTGGGCCCTTTTGCAGTTTTGAAAAGGGGTTTCCACCTGGGCTTGGGGCCCTTACCCGTTAAGCTCTACCCCAACTATTTTGGGGGGGGGCTTTGGCCCGGCTCCCCGCGGGCTTCGGCCGTAAGGGTACTTCAGTTTAGCAGGGGGCGGGGAGGGCTTGCCCACTGTGATGAATTTTTCTAGTTGCCCCCCCTCTGGGACTGCTTTTGGCACCCCAAGGTGCTGTGCCCCCCAATGAATTATTGGGGGGGAAAATTTGGGATTTTTGAAATTACCTTTAAAAACCCTTTTTTCTCGCCCCAAATTCTTTGGGGGGGACACGGGGGGTTCCCCCCCTGTTTTTGTTGCCAGGGAATTTAAGGGTTTCTCTTTTGTTCCCCCTTTCTGGGCCCACGGGTTTTGGTTTACAAAACTGATCAGCCTGGCGTCAGCAGGAGGGATAAGGCCTTTGGGGGCCCGGGCCCTTAACACGTTTGATCCGCCTAGTGTCCGCCTCCAAAGGGGCAAGGCCTTTTTACCCAGGGTTGTTTGTGCCCCCCAAATTTAAATTTTGGACGAGAAAAGGATTTTACGGTAAGTACAAAAATCCCATTTTTGTCCACCTCTGTATCTTTAAATGAGTAAGATAATATATTTTTTTGATATCGGTATTAGGTTTAGTTTACAGTCTGTCTTGTAATTATGAGCAAATATAATTTATTTTTACTTAATGCTTGAAGAACTACTGTATATAATAAAATATGTTGTGTAATCCAGGGATTGGAGAAAGGTCAGAAATTTTGAGATTGCGCAGACGCTTCTTAAAGGATCAAGAGAAGCTCAGTATCATTTATGCAAGAAAAGGAGTAGCGGAGCAGAAAAGAGAAAAGGTTTGTTTCCTTATCTTTATTCTGAGGTCTAGGGCCGATTCCTCCCCTCAAACATTAAATACAGTACTTTTAAAGTATTAAAAGGTACTTTCAATTTTTTTATAAATTAAGTTGTCAGAATTCACCTGTTATGTTAAAAGGGGAAATTGGGAAAATGTTCATGTGCTCGAACAATAGGGGCAACATGAAAAAAGTGCAGGTTTCCTTTTTATTCTTGTATTTTATTTTTTTAACAAAAGGGGAAAATTTTTTTTGGGTTTTTCGGGTTTTTTTCTGAAAGACGTTATGAGCTGGGCACTTTCTATATGTTTTACTAAATCCCCTTTGAAAGTAAAATTGTAAAATCTTTTAGAAAATGGGGACTTTCGAAAATAAAACCTTTTGTCCTGTTATATATAAAAAACCCCTCCCTATCTTCAATGCAGTGGAATTGATTTTCAAAACAATACTGTCTGATGTGTATGGATTCCCTGAACTCGTGAGTGCCAATCAATTACAACCTCTACCTTAATACCAGATAGCGATTTTTTTATGCTCACACCAATAATGTTGGTTTTATGTTAGAATATTTTTGGCATTTCAGAGATAAAGGGGTTGTCTCACTACAAGGATTGCTTTTTACTTTAAAGACTTTCAAAAACAAGTCATTTGGTATGTGTCCAATTTAAAGGTGTCCTACCCCATTTTAGATATCCCCCTTATGAGTTTCATCGGCTCTTCAGGTCGCTATAGCTACAGACCTGGGAAGACATGTATAAACTGGGAATGTATGAACAGGCACACGCCAAACTTTAACGTGATAAGTGCCTTTGTAATGCACCATAGATTTGGGGGCGTTCTGGGGACATGTCGCAACCCCATTTTGTAAAAATTAGAAAATTCATGAATGTTTGGGGGCTTTTAAAATTTGGGGTTTACGTTTTGCACAAACCAGACCAAGTTTAAAGGGTGGTCTGTTGAGTTGTCATAGTAGCAATTCCCAAAGCACCCTTTTTCTGGAGATTCTACAAATGCCTTAAAGGAACCTGTCACATAGGTTATGCCCCCCCTTTTTGACAAAAAGCCAAACTAGTGTTTAGACAAAGCTTTTTTCCAAACGTTGTTGGGCCCGTATTTTGAAAAATGCAGTAGTTTTAGAGCATTTACTGCTCAAATCTGGCAGTTTTCAGTCAGAAAAGAGTCCAGCTTATTCATGAGCAGGTGTTAGCCCCGCCCACCTGACAGTCATGATTCTATATATTCAAAGTAATAGGTTAATCCGTTACATGATGGGCGGGGCTAGCCTCGGGTGGGCGGGTCATGAAAAAAACTGACATTTTTCAGGACTCTTCTGGCTGAGAACTGCAGATTTGAGCACTAAATACTCAAACTACAGCATCTTACAGGGACCCAGCCTGGGAACAGCAGGTCTGTCACTGGCTTGTGCTGTCCTCAGCAAGGGGGGCATAATCTATGTGACAGGTTCTCTTTAAAGCTATTTAGAACTGGTCTGTCAGCGCCGGGATTCATACATGTCGCCGCTGATGTCCTCAGCAGCTTGTCACTGCAGGCCAATAGTAGCCAGTAAACAAGCCCGTGAATTCAAAGATGAAACCGAGAAAATGGGACCGAGGTAAGATGAATGGATGTAGTGAGACAACCCCTTTAAAGAGAACCTGTCACATAGGTTAAGCCCCACTTGCTGAGGACAGCACAAACTAGTGACAGACATGCTGTTTCCAGCGCTGTGCCCCTTACTCTGTAAGATGCTGCAGTTTTCAGCCAGAAAAGTGTCATGAAAAGTCAGTTTAATTCATGAACTGCCCACCAAAGGCTAGCCCCGTCCACCTCACAACTAGCGGGGCTAGCCTTTGGTGGGCAGGGCTAACACCTGCTCATGAATAAGATTTGAGCATTAAATACTCTAAAACTGCTGCATCTTACAGAATAAGGGACACAGCACTGGAAACAGCAGGTCTGACACTTGCTTGTGCTGCCCTCAGCAAGGGGGGCATAATCTATGTGACTGGTTCCCTTTAAACACCTATTAAAGCTGAGCGGTGATTCCAATGTGCGGCTTCTCCCCTCTCAGCTTAACTGACAGGTCTTTCATTATATGCGGGCAGGGTAAAGGCCTGTCCGTTAAGCTGAGGGGGTGGGGAAAATCTGCAAGTTGGACTCATCTCTTCTGGCCGCATCTGCTTTCTCTGTACCCGGCTCAGCTTTACTGGGTGCTTTACTCTGAAGCACTGTACCATTTCAGGGCAAAACTCCCTTACTGGGGCCAGGAAACTTGCAGCTATTTGTGCTGCCTGTTATTCAGTCACCACGAGTCAGCTGACAGAATCCCTTTAAAGATTGAGGACATGAGACCCTCAAGTCATTGGTCTAATACTGCCGCTAACGTATTGATTTAGTGCAGGCATCCTCAAACTGCGGCCCTCCAGCTGTTGAGAAACTACAACTCCTATCATGCACTTATATAATCTATAACAGTGGGAATGATGGGAGTTGTAGTTTCCCAACAGCTTGGAGGGCCGCAGTTTGAGGATGCCTGATTTAGTGGATGGTGCTTTCTCCTTCCTAATTTCTTCACAACTATACCTTTTGGTTTTGCCTTTAGTATGATTATTTTGTTCATGCTGTTCTAGTAGAAATGAGATTTATATTTTTGTGTTCTTCCTTAGAGAATACAGTAGATTTATTCATTTCCTCTGTCTTTGTAGTGTTTCTCTGTATTCAGATACTGCTAGTTTGATCTGTTTCCCCATGACATGCAAAAACAATGTACAATTGAGTTATTGACCTGAAATGTTTAGTTTTTAAGTATCAATCATGAATGTTCAATGCATACATACAAAGAGTGCATCCATTTATTTTTCAGGAAATAAAAGTTGAACAAAAGATGAAGCAAGATGCTCAGGTCATTCTTTATAGAAGCTATCGACATGGAGATTTGCCTGATATCCAAATTGCATACAGTGCACTTATTGCACCATTACAAGCACTTGCACAGGTCTGTTACATTTCTTTTCCTATCAAAGATTACAAATGCACACACATATAAGGTAGCCCATGCTATTCTTAAATTTAAAAAATGTAAATCTAAGACATTCATAATAAAAACTTTTTGTAACAAGGTAGAATAATTTTGAAGTCCTATAGTGTCTGAGGCTTTACCTGTAACATGGCCATTATATCTAAAATTATGGCTATCCTCCATAAAAACACGGATTACACAAGTCTCAGAAAAAGCAGTTGGTGGAAATTATTCAATGTTACTTTCTCCTTTTAAGGGTAATTCTGTTGACCACAAAAATACTGTTTTAGGCCTATCTACTTTTGATTCCAGAAAACTATTTCTTATTTGCTAGTGTCCAAAGTATTGTATTTAAGACTGGACTGAAGGCAAATTGATGTTAGAGAACCTGTCACATAGTTTATGCCCCTGTTGCTAAGGGCAGCACAAACTAGTGTCAGACCTGCTGTTTCCAGCACTGTGCCCCTTATTCTGTAAGATGCTGTAGTTTTAGAGTATTTAATGCTCAGATCTGCAGTTTTCAGCCAGGTTTCAGCGTCATCAAAAAAGTCAGGTTTTTTTCATACCCTGCCCACCTGAGGCTAGCCCCGCCCACCTGAGGCTAGCCCCGCCCACCGCAACTGATAAACCTATTACTTTAAATAGGTAGAAACATGTGAATAACTACCAGGTAGGCGGAACTAGCCTATGGTGGGTGGGGCTAACACCTGCTTATGAATAAGATTTGAGGGGTAAATGCTCTAAAACTACAGCATCTTACAGAATAAGGGACACAGCGCTGGAAACAGCAGGTCTGTCACTAGCCTGTGCTGTCCTCAGCAAGGGGTCATAACCTATGTGACAGGTTCTCTTTAAATAGAATAGCAACTTACCGTAGTTGTTGACACTGTATGGCCTTGCTGATGAGCTCTTCTTTTGAAGTTGGATAATACCACTAAATCAGCCTCCATCCTAATTAATTCACTTGAAGCGTCAGCCATGAATCCAACAAAAATAAGGACCTTATTAAGGCTTAGGTAATTATTCCTAATTGTTCCTGTAATTAAACCAAAGGATTCCTGTTAACCACAATAAACCTTAAGTATTGCAAATGGTTTAGGATGCACAAGCCTTTTAGAATGGACACAATAAAGGCTACCTTCCCACTGATAAAAGAATTTGTACTAGTAACCAACAACTAGATCTGTCACAGCTCCATGCCTGGGTATTTAGGATATAATTTGCATCCATGGTTATAACAAAGAAAGTGATTAGACGACTTAAGACACCAAGAAGTTGCAGCTAGCTGTCAGCCGACCCTGCATCTGAATAATGAGGGCAGTGCTTGTGTTCGATCTCTCCATTTACTTCTATGGGAGCTTTCGGTTATAGCTGGAAGCTCCCATAGACGTGAATGAGGAGGACAGCCGCAAGTGCCGACCTAGTCATTCACATGCATGGTCAGCTGGCATCTAGCAGCGAGCAGCCAGTACAGGGGTTTTTACTTTGAGGCAAAACCTCTTTAATAGCAAAGTTCCAGATATAATATTAGAGAATTAGCAAATTACCATACAACATCTTGCACAAGTAGACAAAATTGTTGGTATCCTGCCGATAAAGGGACAGTAACATCAGAAGTATTAGTATTTTTGTTAAAACCAATATTCCTGGAAAACATTTTTTTTTTTTTTTAAAGAATTCTTGACAATAATTTTTTTTTTTTATCTGTGAAGTCCTATGCAATTAAAAATTACATAGAAATATTGTCCTTTAGCTATGCAAGATAACTTTTGTTTGACAAGGCAGGCTAATCTCACTATACTTAAGCTACTACTTATCTCTACATAGTCTTGTTGCAAATAGTAGGTAATGACATGATTGTTCTATTGTTCTCTCCACAGGGATAGATAAGATGATACTAGATCATAAGCAATACATGAAAGTAAATTACAGTAATTTTCTTGCATTGGGGGGAGGAGGTTTTGACACTTCTTAGGTTATTGCTGATAATATCAGTATAATAGTTGCATATCGCCTTGTCAATATCTATCTCAACTACTTGTCCCTGCATGTTGATCAAATTACTGCTCAGTAATATACAATCCCACCTTCTAAAATGTAACTTTTATTTAAATTAAATAAAAATATAAATCCTCATTAGAACCTACAACTATTGTGGTGAGCAGCAACCACACTAATACAATACTTTAGGGTATGCTATTGTAAACACTAATTGGTATATACAAATAATCTTTCCTTCAATATTTCCCTAAAATACCCTATAACAGACCGGGAAATCGTCCCAAAAAGGACGGCCCTACCTCTGGTGGCTCGCCCTAATAGACACCTAACATACCTCTACTCTAATTTACAAGATACTACAACCTGTGGTTAATACACAAAAGGAAGCATAAATATGTTTCATAATATCTTATGTGCATAGGTACCTGACTTTAAAAAGGGGGTTAATTGTTATCTATGCTTCCTTTTGTGTATTGACCACGGGTTGCAGTATCTTGTAAATTTGAGTAGGGATATGTTCACATGGCGTAATTTCAGCACGCATTTCGCCACGTACTTGCGCTCTAATGCAGGCGAGATGCGTGCCAAAATGACGGTAATCCACAGTTCTCATAGAGAACTATGGATTGCGCCTCCGCTCCCCGCTCGTACAATACGATCGTATTTTATGTGCGGGAGTACGCATTGATAGGCATGCGCTCCTGAGAGACACGATGTACTGCCGCAGTACATCGTGTAATCATAGCCTTAGGGCAAGCCACCAGAGGTAGGGCCGTCCTTTTTGGGATGATTTCCCGGCCTGTTATAGGGCATTTTAGGGAAATATTGAGGTAAAGATTATTTATATATACCAATTAGTTTTTAAAATAGCATACCCTAAAGTATTAGCGTGGTTGCTGCTCACCATAATGGTTGTAGGTTCTAATGAGGATTTATATTTTTATTTAATTTAAATAAAAGTTACATTTTAGAAGGTGGGTTTGTGTATTACTGAGCAGTAATTTTTTTAATTCACTAACCTCTTGTGTTGTATAATTTCTTTTTTCTGTGACTAGTCCCTACATGTTGAAAGCTAATCTTTGTAGTGAGAAAACCCCATTAAGAGTAACAAAAGCTTGTACTATTTCTATTGCTTTGAGTCTATTTGTCCCCACCCCAAAAACACATTCTTACCTGGTAGAAGAAATTGCAGGCCTCTCTAGAATGAAAGATATATTTTCCTACAAAAATAAGAAGATGCTAGTGTGATGAAAGAAGCAAGGAAATGTAAAAAAAAAAGAAGTGATATACCATCCAGAATGCGCATTCTCATTACAGCAGATTCCAGCACTTGGAAGAGAAAGCACAAGATCAGTGGTGTTCCCTTATCAGGCTTCAGTATCGTGGTCTGTGAAGAGAATCTTTTAACAATATCATGACCATCTTGTAAATTACAATATAGATAAAAAATAAAGATTTGGGGGGCAGATGTATCAAGTGTCTAATGCTAGACACTCTTATAATGCACCACATTTATCATAGTGGTCATATATCTGGGGCAGGTAAAACTGTCTAGTCTAGGTTTACATCATTTTAATATTGGGTTATTTTATGCGCACTTTTGGCACATGGCGTCACACACGCAGCAATGCCTTCTTCCTGTGAAACCACACTCTTTTCTTGAGACCACTTCCTTTTTGTTGGGTGAGGCACAGAAATGTCTAGAAAAGGTCTAAAACACAATAAATGGTATAAAGCATGTACGCCATTATTTTTTTCCCAAATTTTGCCATTTTGGCATTACTGTCTTAATAAATGTGCTTCCTTGTGATATGATGGACTCTTTGCACACTGAACTTCCGTCATATTCCTTGCTGTCACATTATTGTTATTATTATTCAGAGACCGCTTCGATCTTAAGTAGTGCACATCCAAAAAAAGATTTAAAATAGAACAATTCAACGGAGTATCAATATCCATGTTGCTTGCATGTTTTTGCCTGGAAGGCACTGTGAATAAGCAGTGTGAGTGCCTCCTGGTGTCGGTAAGGTTCTATGTAGTTGGATTCTGCGTAGAGCAATCTCGCTATATAGAAGGCTAGTGTCAGCGCAAACTGCAGCTGACACCCGCCAGTAACAGCAGGGAATGGAGCCAGCTCCGTTCCTTGCTGTTTAACCACTAAGGCACCACAGCATCTAAATTAATGAGAGAGAGTGCCACATACCGTTTCTCACTCCGAAAGTTATGGCTCTTGGAAGGCGGGGAGGAAAAACAGAGCCATAATATTATAACCAACTGTGAGGAAAGGGTTAAACCCTGTCAAACTAAATCTTTTACTGGGTGAAGAGAGATGTTTTGTTTTTTTTTCTTTAATGTTCACTGTAAAGGCAAAGCGAACACTATTGACAACCTTTTTAGTTGTGGAAAGTTAGACCCAGGAGAATGGTCCCTAAATCAAGAGATTTTTCAGGTGATTGTCCCCAATCCCCAAATCCCAGGATCAGTTCCTTCATCTGTATACAGTAAGTAGGAGATAAAAGAAAAGGGGGAGGGGGAAGAAGAAAGTACTTCCTCATGTAGTCACCTTCAACAGTGAAGTGAAATTGTTCTGGTAGTTTCAATAGAAGTTTCACTCACCTGATGTAGTCGTGCTGTTTTCTGGAGGCACAACACTCCGTCTCGTATGTTCGTAAATAATGCACAAACAAAATAATGCACAAACAAATAGAAGTTCAAAATAAAAGGACTTCCTAGATCCAATAAGGCTTATCGAATCATATATCCAATTTAAAATATGAAGCACTGACCTTACATACCAAATTTTAAAAATTTTTGTGAAAAGTCAGACAACGCGTTTCGTATTTTAAAAATACTTCATCAGGTCTGGCGTATACAACATTGAACAAATATTTGAAGCATGAATCCAAGAAAATAAATGTCTTAAATGACAAATCTAAAATTCTTTTCAAAACACACATCAAACATAAATAAACGAAACTTCATCCTATTCAGTTATAAAATAAATTAAGTATTTTCTTACCTCATGTAACAGGGAACTGGTGGTATTCTAACTCTCCATTTTTAGCTCATGCATTAAAAAGTATAAAACTTTTCTTATAATATGAAACTACCTGGATAATAAATAAAACATTATCTATCTGCTAAAATAGCTAAAACAAAGACTACTAAAATGGCCGAATATAGTTCAGAAAACCACAACTGGATTCTGCGTAGAGCAATCCCGCTACATAGAAGGCTGCTGTCAGCCTGTTTGTGTGTGTATATTATATTTGCATATGTGCTATATATAATATAAAATGCATCCAAAATCCAAGAAGTATATTTCCTCTTGAAAAACCTCCTCACATACGTTTCATAAGTTTTTTAAAGTAGCATCAAAGATTTTTTTTGAAAGCAGCATTAAAAGCTGTTTTACTTAAGTGGGGAAACTGTCCATCGCCGGATGAAGCTTTTTACAACTGTAGCCGAAAACCCTCCAGAAAGTGGTGTTGAAAAAAAAAAAGTATCCGAGTAGTAATATAAAAAGTGGAAGGTAAGTAGTGAAATCTCTTAACGTTCCTGTTTCTAATATTAGCAATCGACAATCTTTCTGATGGTGCTGTTTCAGGGGACTCACAGTAAATGAATTATCAGTAGGGAAAAGTTCCTTTTTTTGTTGCACATTGATCAGTTTGACAGTTTGCGTGCAAAATGTACACTTGTTTACTATATAGTGAACAGAATTCTAAATACGTTCAGTGCTTCTGAAGACTGCAGGGTGTTAAATGCATACTGATAGTTTTGTGTAATAAAAAAAATAATTGTTTTAATTGAAACAAGATAAAACCTTGTTCTCACCTTTCAAATCAAATGGTGTGTTGTGTTGACATTACAGTTGAAGCCAGTTCTTGGCTTATGGTTTGATGTATTAGGAGTGCACATCATATACAAAGATCAGCATATAACTACTGTTGTGGGGAATTTGAAAGGTGATTACAGGTGAGTGTTTTTTTTTTTGTTGTTTTGTGTTGTCATTTTGACTCATATTCACTTTTGACAAACTTTAAAGCACCTTGAAGAAAAACTAATTCTTATTTTTATCTTCTCTACTTCAGAAAGACCCAACTCTGGCAAAACAGCTGTTCAGTGCACTATTTTCTGGGATTCTAAAAGAAATCAGCAGCTCTGCCAACCTGAACAGCATTGCTGATAATCTGGTTGATAAGTTCAATCAGTATTTAAGCAGCACCATGTACTATTTCCCACCATTTATAGGTTGTATACAGGTACTTTCATGAACATACTATTTTCATATGCATTTATAGCTTATTTTATCCTGTCTTTTTAGAATGAAAATATTTTAACCCATCCACTGCTGTGTTTTAACATTATTTAGTATACACAAATAGAATCTAAATTATAGGGTAAAAACTTCCATACACACATTTTCTAAAGGTGGGCACATTGTAAAAAATGCCACACAGCACTGCACACTCATAGACGAATTTATGTTATTGTGCATCAAACCGTAATGTGTAAAAAAAAAATGCATTTTTGGCTCAGACCACTGTCCAATCAGAAACAAAAAAATACCGTTTTAAGATGTGCAGAAATCATACATTCCTCTTATACTGATATCTACATGCACAGATTTTTTTTTTCACATATTTTAAAAAAATGCATATAATATACCAAAATCCTATTTGTTCAGATGCCAGTAAAAAGTCTCACAAATGGTTTGATTAGGTGCCGTCACTAGATATGCAACTGCTCATCTTTTTACCTCTTTAGTAAAAGAGAAAAGAAAAAGAGAGCTCCTTTATGTTTTGGGTGGCATATCTCATACTCTCTGTTTAGAGGTGTGACAACATTAATAAAATTTACTGCGTCATCCTCTAGGGCAGTGTTTCTCAACTCCAGGCCTCAAAAACCACCAACAGGTCAAATTTTCAGGATTTACTCAGTATTGCACAGGTGATATAATTGTCGGTGCATTCTGTGGGAGATCCTGAAAACATGACCTGTTGGTGGGTCTTGAGGACTGGAGTTGAGAAACACTGCTCTAGGGCAACCTTTACAGAAATACTTTTCATGTTTTACTTAGGAATGTTGTATGTAGACAGGATTTGTAACATTTATGTATGTGTATTAAAATATATATGTATTTTTTTTTTATTTAGGATATGTGCTACCACCATGTTGAGTTGCTCAAGCTAAACCCAGTAAGTGTGAGCACAAGTAGCATAGAAAGCTTACAACAGTCAATAGGTATTCTGCTGCTTGAGAAAGCATTACAGTATGTTGCACTACCAGAGGAACCTCCAGCAAAAAAGATGCGTGGAAAAGCAGAAACTCCACCAGATGTTTTGAGATGGATACAGCTTGCTCGGTGAGTCATACAGCGGCACTGTACCTGCTTCTACAATCAGAAAACAGCACAATTGTGTGTCGGTGCCTAATGCAAACATAGATGGAGCATTAGGCTGCCTCTCTCACTCAAAGTAAGGGACCGACCGCAATTTCACTCTGCACAGCCAGAAGAAAAACAATAATACTGCAGGGCTTCTACAATCGGAAAACAGCAGAATTGTGTCTTGATGCCTAAATGCTCCTGCGTGTAAACATAGCAGGGAGATCTGTGCTGCTCAGCATTAGTTCATAGAAGACTGGATTCAATTGTAACAAACCTCCAGCTGTGAGAGGAGAGAGTTCATAGAAGATTGTCTAGACTGTAAGCCTGTGGTATGTAAACATACTTACAAAATAAGACTGCATTGAGAGAACAACACAGTGACATGTGGACTCGGGTGGGGAGCCTCGGGAGAGAGCATGAAAAGTGAAGGGGGGGATGATGTAATCAGTTAAGAAACACCCAGCTGGGAGGGGAAGAAACACCCCTGAATTTGTAGAGCTGAGAAGCTGAGAGCACAATGTAACAAACACACGAACAGAAGACGCGATACATCCCCTTTAAGGACATGGCTAGCTCTAGATTTTTTTTTTCATCTCTGCCTACCATGAGCCATAACTTTTTTTTTTTTATGTTTCTGTTAAGATAACTGTATTAGAGATTTTCCTTGTGCGGGATGAGTTGTATTTTGTAGTGGTACCATTCAAACCACCATAAAACATAATGGGAAACAAAAAAAAATTCTGCAAGTGGCAGAAATAGAAAAAAACGCAATTGCACAATTTTTTTTAATTTTTTTTAGAGGGGTTCATTTTTATAGAGTTCACCATTTGTGTTAAAGTACACTTTTGCAGTCTCCTGCTGATAAAAACACCTGGGGCAAAGGGAGGGGTGCAGGTACCAATGCAAAATCAATAAAATGAGGGGATACACATACAGTACAGACCAAACGTTTCGACACACCTTCTCATTCCAAGAATTTTCTGTATTTTCATGACTATAAAAATTGTAGATTCACATCAAAACTATGAATTAACACATGTGGAATTATATACTTAAAAAAGTGTGAAACTGAAAATATGTCTTATATTCTAGGTTCTTCAAAGTAGCCACCTTTTCCTTTGATTACTGCTTTGCACACTCATGGCATTCTCTTGATGAGCTTCAAGAGGTAGTCACGTGAAATGGTCTTCCAACAGTCTTGAAGGAGTTCCCAGAGATGCTAAGCACTTGTTGGCCCTTTTGTCTTCACTCTGCGGTCCAGCTCACCCCAAACACATCTCGATTGGGTTCAGTTCTGGTGACTGTGGAGGCCAGGTCATCTGGTGTAGCAACCCATCACTCTCCTTCTTAGTCAAATAGCCCTTACATAGTCTGGAGATGTGTTTGGGGTCATTGTCCTGTTTAAAAATAAATGATGGTCCAACTAAACGCAAACCGGAATAGCATGCCGCTGCAAGATTCTGTGGTAACCATGCTGGTTCAGTATTCCTTCAATTTTGAATAAATCCCCAACAGTGTCACTAGCAAAGCACCCCCACACCATCGCCCCTCCTCCTCCATGCTTCACAGTGGGAACCAGGCATGTAGAGTCCATTCGTTCAGTTTTTTTAAGTTCACTGCCTTTATAACTGTATACTATTGTGCCTCGGTACAGGGCTCCTCTTCATTAACCCCTGTTTGTACGACTGTTTAACAACATCCAACATCGCGGCAAAGTGTTGATAATTTAAAAGACTTTATATAATTCTCATATCAAAATACAAACACGCTTGAGAAAGGAATTACTTTGTTCCGAAACATCGCAAAGCTGTGTGTATCAGCTCTGTTGGAGTCCTCCAGCCGTACCTGTGGACTCGTCAAAGAGTGGCGGTTGCATCCTAGAAGGAAGGATCGTGCAATATCGGTCATGTACCTCCAGGTTTTTACCGTGTTTGTATTTTGATATTAGAATTATATAAAGTCTTTTGAATTATCAACACTTTGCCTCGATGTTGCATGTTATTAAAAAGTCCATTCGTTCACCTTTTCTGGGTCGCACAAAGACACAGTGCTTGGAACCAAAGATCTCAAATTTGGACTCATCAGACCAAAGCACGGATTTCCACTGGTCTAATGTCTATTCCTTGTGTTCTTTAGCCCAAACAAGTCTCTTCTGCTTGTTGCCTGTCAGTAGTGGTTTCCTAGCAGCTATTTTACCATGAAGGCCTGCTGCACACAGTCTCCTCTTAACAGTTGTTGTAGAGATGTGTCTGCTGCTAGAACTCTGTGTGGCATTGACCTGGTCTCTAATCTGAGCTGCTGTTCACCTGTGATTTCTGAGGCTGGTGACTCGGATGAACTTATCTTCTGCAGCAGGGGTGACTCTTGGTCTTCCTTTCCTGGGGCGGTCCTCATGTGAGCCAGTTTCTTTGTAGTGCTTGATGGTTTTTGCCACTGCACTTGGGGACACTTCCAAATTTTTCCCAATTTTTCGGACTGATTGACCTTCATTTCTTAAAGTAATGATGGCCACTCGTTTTTCTGTACTTAGCTGCTTTTTTTCTTGTCATAATAGAAATTCTCACAGTGCATTCAGTAGGACTATCAGCTGTGTATCCACCTGACTTCTGAACTACACAACTGATGGTCCCAACCCCATTTATAAGGCAAGAAATCCCACTTATTAAACCTGACAGTGCACACCTGTGAAGTGAAAACCATTTCAGGTGACTACCTCTTGAAGCTCATCAAGAGAATGCCAAGAGTGTGCAAAGCAGTAATCAAAGCAAAAGGTGGCTACTTTGAAGAACCTAGAATATAAGACATATTTTCAGTTGGTTCACACTTTTTTGTTAAGTATATAATTCCACATGTGCTAATTCATAGTTTTAATGCCTTCAGTGTGAATCTGCAATTTTTATGGTCATGAAAATACAGAAAAACTCTTGGAATGAGAAGGTGTGTCCAAACTTTTGGTCTGTACTGTATGAATGGACGTCATAGAAGAAAGACATGAACTGTGATATCCACCAGCTACACACTGATCTCCCGCTGCTAAGCTAAATTTATAGAAATTGATGTGTATGTTTTCTCTTTAAGTTTAACCACAGATCTCTTTGTCTTCGAAGGCTGTATCGTTCCATTGATGACTATGATGTTCTTCGAGGGATTTTCAGTAATAAAATTGGAACAAAAAGTATTACACAACTTGCTTTAAATGCTGAAGCGAGATCTGACTATGGAGAAGCTGCTAAACTTTATGATGAGGTTTGTATGTTATATGCACAGATTATGAATTATCACAGGGCCAATTATCTGTAGTAGTACCGATTGTTTGAGATAGCTGTTTATTGCCTTCCAATAATTTTCTGCTGACAACGAGTACAGTTAATAGATATGCAGAACAAATATTAGTGGAGTACGCCACTTGTACGTTACTTTCTGTTGGTTATTTACCATTTCTCATTACTTAATACACATGAGAAAGTCATTGGCTGAATATTGATTAGGGCTACAGTTATTTCTCTGAACTCCTCTATAAACTTCCAAGCTTAGCCAATCAGAATGTGCATGTTCCTTTTATCAGGGAGACGGGTATTTAGAAGCTGCCAAACCCTTTTGTCAGTATAAACCTTGGGGAGGGAACAAAGGTTTGGACATGTCTAAACCTGCATGATTAAAAGCCTATCAACATAAGCATATAAGGCTGGTTCACTGGTCATGTTTCTGCATGCATTTTTTTTTTGTACTCGTATACAGCAGCCAGCTTAAACTAGCATAGCTTTAGTGATATTTATGAAAGACAGACGCAAATTTCTTTTAAATGGGTTTCAGTATATCAAACATTAATGACATCGGTAAGGTTTCTTTTCTCAGGCACTAGAAAAAAACATAGGTAATTAGTTTTATGACATCTTCACAGTTTGCAATTTTGGGCAGTGTCACAGTATGTGGAATAGTGCTCCTGGTGTAATTTACACTTATCACCAAGTAGATAGTCCCTCAAACCAAATTTATACAAAAATAAAGAGGTACGGTTTACCCTGTGTAATAAATATATTTGGTAGAGGCAAAGTTGTTTACCTATAGAGAGTTTAGGGGTCATTAAAAGTACCTACATACCATATACCTGGCTCTCGAGCTTTACGGCTCATATAGGTATGACTCGTACCCTGTATAAGTTCCCAGGATAGGGTGTTAGATCTGACAATCTACAGATAAGATGTTCCCACCATCTTATCTGTAGATTTTCCCAATAGACACATTGATGGCATGTTGATAGTAAACCAATTGGAAAGTTCTGATCACTCCTACATTCATAACAGAGAAGTTCAAGGGCCCTTATTCGAGATAGAGGTCGGACCCACACCATTTTAAACATTCAAAGGGTTTTTTCGATGGGGTAAAATACCCTGCATTGACCGCTTGTAGCTAGCTGAGAGCCGGCCATCCATGTGAAAGAGGAGGGCGGTGCTTACAGCCATCCTCTCTTCACTTTTATGGGAGCTTCCAAACAAAGCTGAGCGCACACACTTGAAAGTATTTGGAAGCTCTCATAGAAGTGAATGAGGAGGGTAAATGCAAATGCCGTCGTCCTCATTCACGTGCATGACCAGCTCTCAGCTAGTTGCGAGTGGCCAATGCAGGGGATTTTACCTAATAGTAAAACCTCTTTAAAGACATATCCTGTTGATATACCATCAATATGTGTGGTGGGAATACCCATTTAATAATAGGATAACATTGTAATGGTATTCCAATGGTAAACTATTTGTTATAGGGATTAGTGTGTCCTAGAATGGCAGGAGTACTGGCAATAGGGTGGGTGCTTACATTACTATCAAATAACATCGTTTTCCGATAGCATGTGACCAAGCGAGGTCAGTGCGGATTCCAAGGCAGCAACTTTGGTATAGACTTTGTCTCAGTGGGGAACTACATCTGGATTATAATCTCCAAATAGCATAACCAGCACACCAGAGCTCAAAAATTTCTGAAGTACTGAGAAAATATAAGGAAGAAGAATATAGACAACTTCAACAGAGTGATTGTGCAATGAACGCAAACCATCTGTCTGAATCTATTGCCTTGCCTCAGTTAACGGGGTTTTCTCAGCACGCTGAATCACTGGCTGAAGACAGTTTTGCACTCACTCTGTCTTCTTGTGGGTGGGTCTCCAGCAGGGTTATATTAACTTGGAGCCCTTACTCTGACAGAGCAGGAGAAGTTATCTCTAACACAATTATAGATAACTCCATGCAACTCCGTGTTCACAGCACTTGTACCTTTTTGTTTCCATTATATCATTAATTTTTTCTGATTGCGCTGAAAGTGATCTTCCAAAAGGATATTAATGTTTCAACTTCTGGGAAAGTTTTTGTTTTGACCTCTGATTGCAGACTACACAGAATTGTATAGTTTGATTCCATGTGAAAATTTGCTCACAACTAAATATCTTTCTTGTGGTAGGCTCTGCGGGAGAAGTTTACAGATGACGAACCCTCAGATGCTGAGAAGGATTTTTGGGAAATCGCTTCTATGGACTGTTACAATCATCTAACTGAATGGGAGCCACTCGAGTATTGTTCAACTGTAAACATTGACAATCAAATGCCCCCAGACCTCAAGAAAATGTGGAGTGACCCTTTTTACGAGGTACTGTAAATCTTATATTATTTTCTATGTGACCTGAATGACTTTATACAAACACATTTGTTTGAAAAATGTCTTTATTTTAACAGGAGACCTATCTTCCGTACATGATTCGCAGTAAAGTGAAACTTCTTCTAAATGGAAAGGATGATCAGTCTTTGCTGACTTTTATTGATGATGCCATGAAGATTGAGCAGAGAAAAGTGCAAATTGAGACATTCTACAGTCAGGAAATGAGTCTTCTGTACATTTTACAAGATGATTTTGACCGGGCGAGATACTACATTAAAAATGGAATAGATATGTTCATCCAGGTATTAGAAATAATGTTTTATTAAATGTATGTTTGTGTGTATATATACAGTATCTCACAAAAGTCAGTACACCCCTCATGTTTTTGTAAATATTATACTATATCTTTTCATGGGACAACACTTTGATACATAGTAAAGCAGCCAATATACAGCTTGTGTAACAGGGTACATTTGGTGTGCCCTCAAAATAGCTCAAAACACAGCCATGAATGCCTAAACTACTGGAAACAAAAGTAAGTAAACCCTTAAGTGAAAATGGAAAAATTGTGTCCAATTTGCCATTTTCCCTTCTTGTTGTCATGTGTCTCGTTAGTGTTACAAGGTCTTAGGCATGAACTGGGAGCAGTTGTGTAAATTTTGGTGTTATCGCTCTCACTCTGTCATACTGGTCACTGGAAGATCAGCAATGCAAAGAACTGTCTGAGGATCTGAGAAAAACAATTGTTGCCCTACATAACTGATGCCTAGGCTATAAGAAGATTACCAGCACCCTGAAACTGACCATACAGCGGTTTAACAAGACAGGTTCAACTCAGAACAGGCCTCGCCATGGTCGACCAACGAAGTTGAGTGCACGTGCTGAGTGTCTTATCCAGATATTGTCTTTTCAAAATAGATATATATAAGTGCTGGCAGCATTGCTGCAGAATTTAAAGGTTTGGGGGTATTGCCTGTCAGTGCTCAGACCAGATGCCGCACACTGCATCAAATTGGTCTGCATAGCTGTCATTCCAGAAAGATGGACAAGAAAACCATCAAACAATTTGCTGATGACAGTCAAACAATGGATTACTGGAACCATATCCCATGGTCTGATGAGACCAAGATAAACTTATTTGGTTCAGATGGTAACAAGTATGTGTGGAGTACAAAGACAAGTGTGTCTTGCCTACAGTTGAGAGTGTCATGGTTTTGGGCTGCATGAGTGCTTCCGGCTGTGGGGAGCTACATTTCATTGAAGGAACCATGAATGCCAACATGTAATGTGACCTACAGAAGCAAAGCATAATCCCCTCCCTTCAGAAACTGGGGCGCAAGGCAGTATTCCAACAGGATAACAATCCCAAATACACCTCCAAGACTTCCACTGCCTTGCTAAAGAAAATCAGGGTAAAGTTTCTGGACTGGCCAAGCATGTCTCCAGACCTTAACCCTATTGAGCATCTGTAGGGCATCCTCAAATGGAAGGTAGAGAGGTGCAAGGTCTTACCAGCTCCATGATGTCATGGTGGCGTAGCAGAGGATTCCAGTGACTGCAACCTGTGAAGCTATAGTGAATTCTATGCCCAAGAGAGTTAAAGGAGTTGTCTCACTACAGGCTTTCAGCCTACTTCAAAAATCATATGCTGCCAGACACACTGAATTCAGGGGCGTGCTTCTTGTCTGCCTCTTCTCCTCCTCCTTCCTCCCTCCCCCCCAGCACACAGACAGCTCTCCTCCTCCAACTGCAGTAACTTCTATACAGCAGGAGGAGGGCGAGGGGGGTTTGCTGCCAGAGTTAACCCTGTGTGTGCCTGCCTAGGTCTGCTGCTCACTGCTGGATCAGCTGCACTGTCAGCTCCACAGAGTCAGGAGACAGCAGGGAGAGGGCTGATCTATGAGTGGCTATGGAGCCAGAGGTCTGTGAAGCTGTTTATGCTAATAGCAGAGCAGGGGGAGGATGCAAGTGTTCCTATACCCCCTGCTTAGCATACAAATCTCCACAGACATCTCAAGCAACAACAAACAAACCCTGTCAGAACAGATACAGGGCAGCTGTGAAGTGAGTTACTATAATCACGATGTGTCACTAATACAGCAGAGCAGGGAGGGATGTGTCACTAATACAGCAGAGCAGGGAGGGATATGAACCGTTCACATGCCCCCCTGATCTGTTCTATTAGTATAGTCAAAGCTTCACAGACACATCATGATTATAGTAACACACTTCACTGCTGTCACATCCTACTGACCACAGATCAGCCTCATCTCTGCTCTCCTCAATTTGTGTAGAGAGCAGGAGGGAGCAGGCACACACAGGGTTAATCCACACAGAAGCCAGAGCCCTCCCCCTCCCTCTACTACAGAAGCATACTGTGCGGGAGGGGCTCTGTGCTCAGACCTGTATTCAAAAGCAGATGAGTCATCAGCACTGACCGCCAGTGAGATAAAAATCAACAGGTCGGCTGCTATAGTAATTTGAGAAGCTGATGCACTCCTACTACCAGGGATAACTCAAAATCAGTAGGACATTTGTAATGAACATATATTGCAAAGATGATTGTTTTTTAAAGATCTTTTAATTAAAACCCAATCATTGTAGCGAGACAACCCCTTTAAGGCAGTGCTTTTGGCACAATATATCCATTTTCAGTTAGGGGTGTACTCACTTTTGTTGCCAGTGGGTTAGATGTTGATGACTGAGAGTTGAGTTACCAAATTTACACTCTTATACAAGCTGTACATTGACTACTTTACATTGTATCAAAGTCTCATATCTTCAGTGTTGTCCTATGCATAGGTGTAACTTTAGGGGGGTACAGAGGGGACTGGTCCCCCCACTTTTTTCTGGGTGGGGGACGGTCCCCCCCACTTTTTATCCACTTCAATAAAAAATAATCCATATAAAAGCATGATAATCCGGTAAGTGGGGAGAGCAGAGCACAGAGGAGGAAGAAGTTAACCCTTTGCCTCCTATATGTCTGTGGATCTTTGGGACAAAGTAAGTAGCAGCCTCAATTGTAAGTGCAGAGTGAGAGCAGCGATGATTGGTAGAGCAGGAGTCAGCAATCAGAACGCTGCTCACAGTCCAGCACACTCATGCATCTGGGGCTGTGTAGGTATCTTTCCTCCCCTCGTATACCAGTTCCCCTATGCTCAGCGCTCATTAGAGAAGATGAGAAGCTCTTGCCGAATGAATCAGTGGCCCCCTGCCTCCCCTGTCTGTAGTGGGAGGAAGAAACTGCTGACAGTACCAGACTACAGGAGACGAGAAAGAAGGGGACAAGGGCACCAGGCGTTGTGTGTGCATGTGAGTAGGGTATGTACTATATATGTGATATGTGTATTTACTGTAAAGCCATGTGTCTAGCCATGTCACGTCTTCCCTGCACTTACACGCTAGGGAAAATGAAAGTGAATGGTGCCGGCCACACAGCATTTTAGAAGTGTGGACTGGCCAGTGCATACTTCTAAAACTCCCAGCATATAGTATAGCGCACAGTACGTCCCGCTATAAGACGTGTAACATATCTTAAGGAGTTGTCTACAGGGTTTCAAGAATGAAGAATTTCGTCATTGGTTTCTATTGCAAACCTGTTTTAAATTGTTGGCTTGGGGGGGGGGGGGGGGGGGGGGGGGGGTGGACTGGCAGTGCATATTCTGAAAATGTCAGCATTAGTATTTGCGCACAGTAGTCGCTATAACGACGTCGTAACATTCTTAAGGGTACATTCATACAGAAGATATGAATGCTGTTTCTGTGGCGCATTAAGTGCTGGATCTGCCTCAGATCCGGCGTCCAATCCGACAGGAAACTGATTTACATTATACCCTATGTAAAATCAGTATTGTTGTTTAGATGACACCAATTTTACTCGAGTATTTTCGGTGTGTACGGTCAGCGCCTACACAAAATTCTTCGAGGCGTTTTATGCACGAACAGCACTAAAGGATAGGAGGGAGAAATCTACCTCAGGCAGTCTGGGGCGTTTGCTCATCGGAATTCTGCGTTTGCAAGCAAATGATACTGTCAGTGCCGAAAAAACCATCATGTGAACCCACCCTCAGTGTGTAGGGTGTCTGTGTTCAATATATGTATAAATACACACACAATTTCTGGGGTACCTTGTCTAATGTACTTAGTCTCTGGGGTACAGTGTGTAATATAATAATCTCTGAAGTATGGTGTAATATAATCTCTGGGGTACAGTGTGTAATGTAATCTCTGAAGTATATTCAGTAATGTAATCTCTGGGGTACAGTGAGTAATGTAATCTCTGTGGTACAATGAGTGAGGTAAACTCTGAAGTATAGTCAGTAATGTAATCTCTAGGGTACGGTGAGTAATGTAATCTCTGCGGTACAGTGTGTAATGTAGTAATCTCTGGGGTACAGTGAGTAATGTAATCTCTGGGGTAAAGTGAGTAATGTAATCTCTAGGGTAAAGTGTGTAATGTAATCTCTGGGGTACAGTGAGTAATGTAATCTCTGGGGTAAAGTGAGTAATGTAATCTCTGGGAAACGGTGTGTAATGTAATCTCTGGGGCACAATGTGTAATGTAATCTCTGGGGTATGGTGTAATGTAATCTCTGGAGTACAGTGAGTAATGTAATTAATTTCTAGTTTTCAGTGTGTAATATAATACATTTTTGGGGTATTATGAATTATATTATTTCTGGAGTACAATGTGCAATTCATTTCTAAGGTGCAGTTAGTAGTGTAATTTATGTGGCTACCATGTGTAATATAATTCATTTCTGGGGTGCAGTGAGTGATGTAATTTCTGGCGTATGGTATGCAATAAAATAAATTTTGGGGTACTGTGTGACATAAGTGATTCCTAGGGGAACACTGAGATTAGGTTATTTTATTTTCCTCATTCAGTTGTGTGTATAACAAATTTAATGGAGTAGTGATGGAGGATGGGAGGGGTTAAGCACAATTTGCTGCATTACACAACATTTTTTATTTCCATCTATAGGGGTAATATTGTCGGGGGCTGGTTCAGCTTCATTGCCAGGGCTGCCTTTTAGTCCCAGCCCGGCTCTGAACTTCAGTAATTAAAGAGCCACTCATAACCTTATGGATTGCACAAAAAGTGTTTGCCATAAGGACTCCGACCGGACCTGCTGGGGGAGCTCACAGCGCTCCCTCAGACCTCCTAGCTGGGTTAGAGGGGGCCATTTCACTGTAGAGAACAAAGGGGAAAGAAGGGAGGGGAGGGGAAGTGAAAGGGAAGGCAAATGAAGGAGGGAGAGAGGGATAGGAAGATAGGGGATGAGAGGGAAAATTGGTCCCCCCCACTTTTTGAACCAAAGTTACGCCCCTGGTCCTATGAAAAGATATAATACAAAATGTGTGTATGTGTATATATGTATAAAGATATATATGTATGTGTGTGTATATATATATATATATATATATATATATATATATATAGAACACTTTCTCGCAATGCTGTAATAAACAAATGCAGTTTTAAGTTGGTAATGTAAACAGAAAGCGACTGTCACATGGAAGGATGTTGCAGCCTATAAACATATCCATGGCACTCAAAGGTAGTTTAAATGCATTTACATATATATTTATTCCACCAATGGTACATATAGAACAGAAGGAAAATGTGACCATCCAAACATCATGTTTCAGTCAAGCCACTACATACATCTGACAGCTGCAACTGTGCATGCTCTATTGTGGCCATCTTGTACACTATTGTGGCTATCTCGTACACTGTTACAGCAACAAGTGGAAATATTCAACAGCAACAATGTAGATAAATTCAATAGACGGGTGCACGCCTTCAGGACCAGGATCCAGGTCAATATGACAAAAAAACAAAGCGAAGGCAGCACATCCAAAAAAATGTGGTTTATTAACCAAATTTTTTTGGATGTGCTGCCTTCGCTTTGTTTTTTTGTACACTGTTACAGCGACTCCATTGACACTGCATTTTTGTCTTCTCTGTTGTGACCCATCTTACCATGACCTTCATGAAACTCTGTGTATGCATGATCACATTTTCTTTCTGTTCTATATATACCATTGGTGAAATACATATTTACATTTAATTGCATATGAACTTTCCCTGAGTGGGGTGGATTCTTTCATAAACCGAAAGTTCCACACTTCTTGTCCGGTTTACACCAGTTCTTTGCATTATTTGCTCAACCTTTTAAAGGCACATTGAACTTGCAAGACAGTTGTTTTGCAGCTCTTTTCTTCTGTATGTATTTAGCTCAATTTATGCAGATATAGCCTCTACTGTACTTGAATGCTTTCCACAAGTTTTGGAGCATATCTGTGAATGTATGTCTAGTCAGTTTAATGGAGGCAATGTTTCTCCTTAGGAAAAGCACTTAAAGGTGTATAGAGGCTTAAAGATCATGCAGTTTTCGATGGAAAATACAATATTCAAATAAGATCTAGGGAAAAAAGGCTAGGATCTCTAGCATCACCTACTGGAAGTGATGTCTCTGACAGTCACATCCAACCCAGTAAAGAACCTTGAAACAAGCCAGTAGCTTCTTTGTGAGGAAAAGCTTTCCATCTACAGACAGGTGTTTTGGGTGGTAAAAGCCATGTCAAAGGTCTCTCACCTAGCCAACCAAAACCCT
This sequence comes from Phyllomedusa bahiana, assembly GCA_025379985.1. Taxonomy (NCBI): domain Eukaryota; kingdom Metazoa; phylum Chordata; class Amphibia; order Anura; family Hylidae; genus Phyllomedusa; species Phyllomedusa bahiana. The sequence continues at coordinate 46,885 of JAODAL010009802.1, forward strand.
GCTGCTGAGAGATCAGGTTAGGAGTGCACGTTTGCCTCTCTTATGTGTGTGTCTTTTTTGTGGGAGACTTTATAGCAGCTAGCTTTATAAGCCACTAGCTTAGCTACAAGTGAAAATTTGCAGTAGAATGTATAGAAGGGAATATTGGTTAATAATATCATATATATATAAGTTGTATAATGACCAGAAATAGTGCGCGCACACAGCAGCTATACATGAACATTTAGTTACGTTATAAGGCTATGTCTGTGGAAGCCACTTAAATAGCATGTTTTCAGTTGTTCACACGCATCTTGAACTGTGGTGCATATATTTAGCAGTGTAATTTTCAGATGTGATTTTGTGATGTACCATGCATGTAGCAAAGGCCAATTGACTGCGATATTATATAAGCAATGTACATGACATCACTGCTAGGGAATGATGGGAAACAGTGGAGCTGTGCGGCGTTTTAATAGCAGTGGCTATAGATAAAAATAATTTTTTCCCATGTCAAAAGTCCTTAGTCTTTAAACAGGCAGATATCACATTTACTAGGAGTTGCATGCTTTTGATAAATAAATGTGGACCTGTGTGCTTACAAACTGAGTGACCTTATGGTTTTGATTTTTTTTTCTTTAGAAATATTCAAGTATCGACTCCCTACTATATCATAGTAGATTAACGGAACTGCAGACTGTTCAAGCTTTAACAGAAACTCAGGATTTTATCAAGTTTATCCACGTTCCTGGTATTTAATTTTAAACGCTAAATCAGCAATTCCGCATTTCAAATGCAATGTTTACATCCATTTCAAAGGACCCTTATTTTTCCTCACCAGCAAATCCGGAAAAGACTGCAGAATATTAAGCTCCCAGATCTCATAAGGCTATGTCTACAAAGCACAGGAATACTGTCGTTTTTTTCTGCGATTTCAGTATTTTGAAACGGCAGAGAATCTGACAGTACACTGCAGCATAGACAGCAATGAAAAACCCGTGCTGCAGTCTATACTGCAGGGTTTTTGACCCCCATGTTAAAAGTCCGGCGGAATATGCAACATGTAGCATATTCTGCTGGAGTCCCGCAGTTCGCCGTCGGATTTCTGTACATTCAATTGTACAGGCCAACGGCAAAAACTAAATCCGACCACGGTTTTTGCATAAATCAACTTTCCGACATCTTTTTTCCTATACTGTGTGCACTTAGCCTAATGAGTAAGGGTCCCACCTATCAGACCACATTAAACAGACACTTATCACCTATGTACACAAACAATTCTGATAATTACTTCTGGTGTGCTTCTATGTCTTGGCATATAGAAGAATATAGTGTGGGCTGCATACTCAATGGGTGCCTGATGTTAATTAAATCTGACATCAGGTGCCATTCAGTTGTTATAACAGTCAGAGGCGGAGTGTAACAGTTCTCCATAAACTGCAAGTCTTCAACAAGGACTTAAAGTTAAAGTAGTTGTTACACAGAGCCACAAGCAGCTTTAGATTCAGGCATCCTGACTCTCCCTGGTTAGACTGTGGGTGGTTCTACAGCAGTGAATGGCATATCAGCTCCTTATTCATAGCTTTTCTAATTGCACTGACATGAGAACAGGAGATCTTCTCTAAGTAGCAGAGAGCTTTAGAGCTCAAAGTAAACAGTCAAAAGTCATTAGTCTCCTTCATTTGGTTAGAGATAACACATTCTATTCTCATGCTGCAGGCCATCCTGTGTGCCAATCTGTGGTGACTCTCCGATAACACAAACAGCAGAGAGGAGAGACCAGGTTGGTAACTTAGAGTAACCTGTGTGCACTCTGAGCAGATAAAATCTTCTAAAAAAAAGAAAAAAGTTTTCTTTTTTTAAAACACTGAAATTACTTTTAACAAAAATCCATTTTCAATGTATTGCATATGTGTATATGTATGTGTGTGTGTGTTGTGTGTATATATAGTAGTTATATATATTATATTCTATCTATATATATTATATATATATATATATATATTATCATATATATATATATATAACACACATATATTTACACATACATACATGCACACTGCTCAAAAAAATAGTGATGAAAGCAATAACAAAATGCGTCAGTGACTAAAACAGCAGCCAAAAAGGATGAGAACAGAGAAATGACTTGTGGTCACCACCTGCAGAGCCACTACTATATAGGGGTTGTCTTGCTCATTGCCTGTCATTTCTATTTGTTGTGTGTTCCAATTGCACAACAGCAGAAGAAATTGTTTCACAATCAGCATTGATTCATAACTAAACAGGTTGGTTTCACAGAAGTGTAATGGACTAAGGGCGCGTCCCCACTGCACAGGACACCGCCGCGGGAAGAGGGGGGGGGGGCAATGAGCGGAGAAAAGTCCTCCCCCTCCACATTGACATGCACATATTCTGTCCGAAAACCGGACAGAAGATTGTGCATGTTCAATGTTTTGCGGGCAGAGAAACTGCCCGACGGAAAACCCGTGCAGTGGGGACTGCTGCACGGGTTTTCCATAGAGCACCATTGAGCTAGTTTTCGGCCGGTTTTTCAGGCGGTCTGCAAAACCGCAAACCAGCTGAGAAACTGGCCGAAAACCCGTGCTGTGGGGACATGCCCTTAGAGTTAGATTGTGTTGTTTAAGTGTTCCCTTTATTTTTTTGAGCAGTGTACATGCAGGTTATGCTGTCCTATATTTTCTATACAAGATATCAAGATATGCCTTTACAATTCACATTGCCTACAGTCATACTTCTAAGTGAGCTTAGTGATATTACGTACAGTACTCATTTCAGCTTCAAAACTGGGTTTGAGTGCTTTTTTTGTCTTTTAGGAAATTTATCATCCCTTACCTCGCTGAGAAGACTGTTATATCTGTGGATGAGCCGATATCCAGATGACAAAATGGATCCCATGCACATCTGGGATGATGTCATTACCAACAGGTATAAATGTTTATAGTCTGACTGAAAAGAAAAAACCTTTGAGATTGTCCTTATGACCCTTTTATGAACTTTATATGTTTTATAACCAGGATGTTGTCATTCTTAACATGTTTAGGTGCTTTTTCCTGGATAAAATCAAAGATAAGCTAAGCAGTCAGCTTCTGGATGAAAGTATGGAAATTGACAGTATAACAGAGAATAGTGAGGTAGTGCAAGCTGAAAATCAAGAAGATGTAAACTTTCTCATCAGAAAATGCAAATTTGTTATGAAAATGAAGATGATAGACAGTGCCCGGAAGCAGGTAACATCGCATTTATATGTCCTCTGATGCTTGGTACAGTGGCAAAGCTCTAAGGCAGGTTGTCTATTCGGTTTATTCAACCCACTGTCTTGTATCCAAATATAAAACCTAGTACCTTTCTCTTCTGTAGAACAACTTTTCTGTTGCCATGAAACTTCTGAAAGCGCTTCATCGAGAGTCTAAAACCAGTGAAGACTGGCAATTAAAATGGATTCACAGTTACTGTCGTTTCAGTCATAGCCGAATCCATAGCCAAAGTAATCCAGAGAAAATACAGAATGTTCTGAAAACGGTCTCATTACTTGGTAAGTATTATTCAATAAGACAGCGACCTGGTGTTTGTAACACGTATATAAGATGTAGAATTTCTGACCATCCAATGTAATGAGACAATGACATCAAATGTTTAGTTGGGTTTTAGAACTAACAATGTTCAAATATTTGTTGCCTTTTGGCCTTGTGAGTCCATTAAGTAGTATCACTCCGTTCTTAATGGTCTTCTCTGTATGAGCTTGCATACAGATTTGTCAGTCACTAAGAAGGACCCCACATCTGACTTAAGCTATGCTATTTTTTTTTTGCTCAGTGCTATATAGCGATCTGCTTATCGCTTCCTGTTCTACATCATGTTGTCAAGAGATAGATTACCTGTTCTTGAGGGTGCATTCACATGGTATAGTTGTAATGTTGTAAAAACCACATCAAAACTGGAACCATGAAAAATGCAAGCGTTTTTTTTTTGTTTTTTTTTGTCAGGGAGAACATAATTATGCAAATATATAGTAGCAAGCACTCGTGCTTAAAGGGGTTGTCTCACTACTAAGAAAAGCTTTCAACATGTTGGGAACACTAAATAAAGATGTTTTCCAAATATATTGCATTGTTCATTTTTTTTTTTTTTGTTAAGGAGCTACACGTGATTTTATCATTTTCTGTGCTCTCTCTAGTTCCCCAAGTGACCGACCTGTGTACTTCTCCCCCCCTGCTGTCTGTTCTATCCGATAGCAGGGAGTGACGTCATCACACAGGTCTCTCAGCACAGAACTATGGACAGTGAGAGCTTGTTTGTTATCTGATCTTTCAGACAAAAGCTAGTAATTACTGCTGTTTACTTTAACTCAGAAGCTTCCCTGGTCCTGACAGCATGAGATGTATCCAATTAGCAGGTCTGAATAAACGGAGTTCATATGCTAATTACAGACAGCTTGACCAGGAAGTGACAGATCAAAGATGCATTATTTCATTCATGCATCCTGTGAAACTTTGAGATGAGACAACCCCTTTAAGTACTGTAAGTTACGGAGTACTGTGAGGAAAATTGACTCAATATGACAAGCCATCTCTCCTGAAACTTCATAACTCAGGCAGATGGCACAAATCACACCAGATCCCACGAAAGCCCCAATTTACACATTAAATAGCCCCGCTCAGACCCATTGTAGATGCCCTTCCATAGAAAGCCGCCCCAGCAGGAGATCTGCACAATCAAAAGGATCCTCCTTTCCATTAATTAGCACCTGAAGACACATGTGCACTCTCCAACCCCAAGAACAAAGACTTGAATGAAACCAAGCCAGACTCAGCGGCCTCGAGATTTCATAAAGATTTATGAGAGAATCGTGTATCTGAGGTATATGGCGGTTTCATATGTTACAATATGAAACTCCCCATACGCATAGCCACCACTTCCATGTTCGCACGAGACAGGGTGACTGAGAAATCCAAAGCTGGACTTAGGGAGCCCATAGGATAAGGATGTCTGGTATCAGGGCGTAGCTTAGGCCCAGACGGTTCTAATGATGCCACTGGTTCCGTTCTGTGCCAATGCCCTGCAGAGGTATGGCCCATTTAGGTTTTTCAAGTCCGAAATGGCATGGCCAGAGCGGGAGGAGTTTGTAGACCATCCCAGGGGCGTGTAGGGGGCTGCCACGTCGGCTGTCCCATTACAGATATAAGCAGGAGCCCCAGTTGTGCTCATTGTTGCATTCAGGAGGGGGGGTACCTTAGAGCATTTCCAGGAGCATCCACACGCAGAAGCCAGGCCACATAAGCCCCCCCCCATGTGGGCCCAGAACCAAGCCAATCTCAGGTAACTGGATGCATCTTACTGCCTTTTGTCTGTAACCATACTCGTATTTGCACCTCTGACTCTTACCTGTATATATTATCATTCTGTAAATATTATCTGTCTAGTGCGCCTTCCAAGGCGAATTAAATCTGTAAACTTTAATCTGATTTAATCTGTCTTGATCATCGGCCTCACACGCATATTACTCTTTCTATAATATATAGCTACCCCAAGGCTGGTTCCTGGCCTTGTTATAAGTTGGTAACGGCCCGGTCTTATAACCAAACTAGAAACTGGTGGCAGCCTATTGGCCTAGCAGAGCTCCGTTTGAACCAGCGTGGGTAAACGGATCTCTCCTAGCCGGTCAGGGTTGTGGGCGAGTAGTGTGTTCTCTCATCCTCCCTGGGTCTCCCTGTACCCGTGTGGACAGGGGTTAACGGGAACAGTATCGGCTGACCTCGTGCAACCCTGGGGGGAGTGCAACATCGCGATACACCCCTAGTCAGGCCGTCGCCCCTCGAGTGGGCCTGCGCGGGCTTTTCCTGGAAATCTGGAAATCATAAAAAATATCAAATATTGGTCAATAGAATACAAATGTTGTCATTGTATTAATCGTAATAATTAATAGTCATAATAGATTAAGTAAAATAATCTGATCCTACCTCAATTTACAGTTGTATGCAGAAAGTATATGGTGTTTGGCTTGAAACGGCACAGACTTTCTGCATACAACTCTACACTGAGGTAGGAGTAGATTGATTAATTTAATATTTTATAACTTCACTCAGTGACAACATTTGTATTATTTTATACTTATCAAATGTGCCTCATTAGCACTCTGTACCCTACATTACTAAGCACAAGTACTTACTACTATTTGTTTATTTACTGTCTTTGGGATAAAGGGAAACCCAACTGAAGTACTGCTTGTATGTGTAGGCACTAATACACTGGTACAGTGGGGAGAATTTATTTTGAGAACATTTTATTCTCCAGGTTTTCCCTGGAGAAACCACATATCCAATTACTTCATCACAAAACCAAAGGAAAAGCGCATGTTGGTTTCTGGGTGCCATTATAATGCGATTTTTACGTGTGAATACACTCTAATGATGTAGTTAGTTTTGGCCTGCAGCGTGGAGCTTCATTTTGCTAAACTGACACCATTTTTATGTTCAACAATGCCAGATCTGTGGCACCAACCTACTGCTTTGATGCATCTCCACAGGAGAGAGATAACATTGAAGGTTATTTTAATTTCGAAAAATGGTTTCTTTATTTTGCCAATTGAATTTCTGTATTTTACATGTTATTTTACAGAGGAGACCAGCCCTGAATATTTAAACAGATTTCCAAAATCATACAGATATCACAATATGTTATTTGGTTGCACTTTTAAAATTATGGGCGATGCACTCAGCAAGGAACCAGACAGCCTGGATAAAATTGATGAATCAAAGGCTAGAAAAGTTACAGAGCTTGCAGGATCAGCAGAGCAGGTAAGTGAACACACATTACAGCTCTGTTGGTATTCAGCATAAAACCTACAGTTTTGCTCATTGTTATTGGTACCCATGGTACATAATGTAGGATAACAATGGGAGGATAAAATAGAAAAACCTAAAGCTTGATGTGAATAGCACCTTTACAATTAATTAGTATGGAAACATATTTTGACTAGCCTGTGGTAAATCACAAATGAGAATCGCCTGTGATAAATTATCGCTGCCCATGTAACATGAATAAGCCAATGAATGACGACATCAGTGTTTTAAAAAGCCACATGTTAGGCCCTGTTTTTTTGGCACAATGGTGAAGACATAGGAGCTGTCTGAGGACATCAGAATTGCTATTATTAGCAAACACAAGACTTTCAAAGGGTACAAGGCCATTTCCAAAGAATTGGGTATCCCAGTTTCAACAATGTTATTAAGAAGTTTAACAAGAATGGAACCGTCAAGAACCTTCTTGGAAGTGGAAGAAAGAGGAAAATTGAGAAGAGATGTCTTCGAAGGTTGGTGCGTCGGTGCAAAAAACACATTAGACATCCAAGACCTGAAGGCCAACCCGGAACATTCTGGGGTAATGATTTCAACAAAGTAGCATACATCGCAGTCTAAACCAAGCAGAGCTTTATGGGCAAAAGCCAAGACAGAAACCATTGCTGAAGAAAAGACATAAAAAGGAACAACTGATCTTTGCCAAAGAGACAAACCACAATCCTCCTATAGACAGATAAAACAAACTGTTGCTTTGCATTGCCAAAAAGCTCCATTTTTGTTTTCAGACGGCGCTATGAAGCTTATAAGGAAAATAATATGGTGGAGCATCCATAATGCTATGGGGTTGTTTTGCTGCGTATGGTAGTAGAGGCCTTGACCGTATCACAGAAATCATGAAATTAGAGAATGATCAAGAGATTTTAGCGTGAAATGGCCTGCCCAGTGTAAGAAAACTTGGTTTGAGTTGAAAATCATGGGTCCCCCAGCAAGACAACGACCCAAAATACACATCCAAAAGTACACAAGAACGGTTGAAAAACAAAAATGGACTTTTTTTTAAAATGGCCAGCAATGAGTCCTGACCTCAATCCCATAGAAAATCTTTAGGGTGAGCTGAAATGTGCCATTGGGAAAAAGAACTGCAAACAATCAAGAACTTGAACAAACTGCAAAAAGGAAGTGTGGGAGAAAATAGCAGATAAGAAGTGCAAGAAGCTGATAGATGGCTACAAGAAACGTTTGGAGGCTGTCATCAATGCCAAAGTGTGTGCAACCAAGTATTAATTAGGGGAGCCCTTAATGCTGCACTTGCTGTTTATTCTTTTTCTTCTTCAAAATTACAACATGTAATTTGAAAAACACTATTTTATTGTTGTATTACTTTGGACCACTATTACAAAATCATAACAATATAACCGGTACATTTCCATTTATTTCTGAAAATGTTGTACGGTCTAAAAAAATTAAGGTTTGCCAATAATAGTGAGCAGCACTGTATATGTAATATTTTTAAATAAAAAATATAAGGTTCGTTAATTATTCATCCTTAAATGAAGCAGCAGACAATATTTATGACTTCAGTGTGATGCCTTATAAAATACATAGAACAAAAAAACAGTAATTCTAAGGCTAAGGGCATGTCCCCACGGCACTGGTTTTCAGCCGGTTTTTCAGATGGTTTGCGGTTTTGCAGACCGTCTGAAAAACCGGCCGCAAAAGAGCATAACGGGGCTCTATGGAAAACCCGTGCAGCAGTCCCCACTGCACGGGTTTTCCGCCCAGTGGTTTTTCAAACCGCCGGCCGCCCTAAAAAGATTGATCATGCACATTCTTCCTAATATGTGCATGTCAATAGGAAGGGGGAGGGCTATTCTCCGCTCACCGCGGAGAAAAGCCATCTCCCCACCCCCGCATCCGTGGGGACGGCACTAAAACGGGACATATACCGGTTGGATAAACCGACTGGTATTTGTCCTTTGCCGTGGGGACATGCTTTTGGATGTGCGGAGCCAAACAAAGTTTTTGCATTCTGTATGAGGAGTGGCTGCCTCATTGGCTTTTTGAACTCCGCCTACCTCTTTTAAACCAGTGCAGGATTATTCAGTAGCTAGTCCTTTTCACTTCCAGAGATGTTGTAGTCTGAACATGCTCCAAGAGAGGTAACCTTTTAGTATTAGGACTCACCTGTGCTGGGATCCCCTTGACGCAATTGGGAAGTGAGTTTAAACATTTTTGATCAAAACTGTGAACTAAGAACCCCAGGTTTTGATATTTCCTTAACAGTAATGTATTTTCAAAAATTCCTATATGCCTTTGATGTTTTACGTAGTTTTTAGTGTGCCACTGACATTTGGAATAGGGACATGCCCTAAAGGTACACGTTGACCATAGATCTTCTTCGATTAATTCCTTATTTTCTCTAGCCCATCAAATCCTCTCTTTTGACCCATCAGTGAAAAAGAGTAAAAAGCAGCAAATGCAAAACAAGGCCTTAGATTTTTGATCCTACATTTACGGCTTTATGTACCATGCTGTAATCCATGTGTTGCCAGCACATTTCACTGTGTAAATAGGCAATGTACTGCCAACAATATTGAAACTGAGCAGCTGCACGTAGAGTTGTGATGAACAGTCATTTCTGTAGCTGCTAACTGGTCTACAATTGGGCACTATAAATACGCATTTTAAGGAATACCAATCGACTTACAATGTGCTCCTAATAGCCAGTAATCGGGACATGTAAAAGGAGCATTAGTATTAAAATAAGCCATCATCATTTCCACTGATGAAGTAGCTTTGGTGCTTCAGCAAGTGCTTAAACCCCTCAATTTTTTATTTCGCACAGTGCTGTACACTTTCTTCTGGCTGTGCCTTGTAGTACTACTCATAGCAGCTCTCTCCCACTTAGATGATTGAATTGCACTACCCAACATACAATAGTTTTGTGTTGTAATTTTAGTTTCCAACCATTATAACTTGATTGTAGGTTGCCGCTGGACTATATGTCAAATGTCTTGATTACTTGAAATCTGCTGTCAGAAAAGCTGAAGAAGAAACTCAGTCTCATTCAGAAGGTTGGACTGGTAACAAAGGAGTCATTAAAGCTTACATGACATTGGTGGATTTTTGTGATGCACATCTTCGGAAACAAGAGGACAGTTCAGCAGGTATTGGCAGTCTTGAATGTGTTGTTTGTATTTTGGCAAGTTCAGTGGGTACTTAATACTATAAGGTTAAATGAGGCTTTACCTTGCTGCTTAGATGTTGCATCTCTGAGTCCTTAAGATGGTCATTCTTGTTATGTAAATGATAGCAGAACTTATTGATTTTTGGCTCAATGATAAGTTTGTGCCAAATGTATTATGCATTTTAGACAACTTTAACAGTGTAAAAAATTGTCTAGGAAAAAAAACAACACGCCTAAAAGGAGTCTTAAAAGGTTACAACTATATTAATGTCACAAAGCAGGTCAGCCAAGGGCTGTGATAAGGAGGAGAAGCGTGCATCTAGCAAGGTGCATCATTGAGATATATTTGGTTTTCCATCCACTCTATTTTTTTGCTGTCCATATTTTGGCTAGAATTTGTAAAGCTTCTTCCGTGTGTGTTTTATTACTGCATTAACTAAATAGATATTGATTAAAAAAAACATATAGTCCTCTCTTGAGAAAATAAAGGCTGTGCGGTATCACATGTAATTTCATTTATTGATGGCTTCTATTGGTGTTTTCTACATTACTTTATTGTACAACCCCTGTAATGAACATATAAAAAGACTAACAGCAAAAAATGTATTAAAATCATGAATGCAAATAAGTGATTTCAAATGAGAGGATAACATTTTGCAATAAAGTAGTATAGTAGCTAGCCAGAATTAAATACATGTAATAGATGATTAATAAATATAGTAAGATAAGTGAACACACAACTATACTCCTCTAGTATCCCTAGCACATTATGTTGGGAGGGTTGGAGGGAGAAGAAGTAATAAACACAGACTGGAAAAGCCTCTGCGCCTGACACATTTTGCGTGGCTGCTTCAGATTCGACCTAGAGGAACTCATGGCAAGATATGCGCTGAGCTATGCCGGTCCGTATTTATTACACTACCTCTCTCCTTCCTGTTCCCTTTATTTTGGTCTTGAATTGCACATGAATTGTAATTTTTGCAAAGAAAGTGTATTTACCTTCTAGGGATATTAATGTAGGGTAGTATTGAGTGTACAGCTTTATATAACAGTATAAATTTGGTGTGCACGCAGAATAACTCATCACTCAGCCATCAATGTCTAAACCACTGGCAACGATTGTGAATACGTCCCTAAGTGAAAATGGACAAATTGTGCCCAACGTGTCAATATTTTGTGTGGCCACCATTATTTTTCAGTACTGCCTTAACTCTCTTGGGCATAGAGTTCTCTAGAGCTTCACATGTTGCGATTGGATCCTCAGACAGATCCTTTGTCAATTCTTTGCCATGAGGTGCCATGTTGAACTTCCAATGACCAGTATAAGAAGGTCTGAGAGTGATAACACCAAATTTAACACATCTGCTCCCCATTCACACCTCAGACCTTGTAACACGAACGACTCACATGACACCGTGGAGTGTCATATCTTCAGTGATGTACTTTGTTCCCTATTTATACATTATCTCAAAAAGGGAGTACACACTCGTACTATTTTATGGTGATCTTTTTATCCTCCTATCATGCTGGTTTGTTATCAAAAGCATTCAAATAAATGTGATTTTCGGATATCCGTTCCATGGGTTTTTTTTTCGATTTATAGCAAATATATGAATAACCTATGATTTAAAACAATGTGTTAAAGTGTTTTCCCATCTGGTTGTGTCACAGAGACTGCTCTTCATGTCCAGCTTCAGGCTCACGCTTCCTGTTCAGGCTGTGGGTAGTTCTACAGTAGTGACTACCATTTCAAGTCTGCTATATTCAGTTGAGTATGTTCGAGGTACATTGGTGATGCAGAGGTTTTAACACCAGGACAGAAGGTTACAGAGCTCTAAAGTTTGTTACAAAGAAAGATAAATTAAGTTCCTCTGCTGCCGATAAGACAAAACAAGGAGTTACATCACCATCATGGCCACTGCTGAACTAAAGAGAGGTTACCAGCAGCGTAGAAAACTTTTTTTTTTTAACAAGTAGGAGATTAAAAAAAAAATAACACTGATATGTTTGGTAATCTTTTTTTTTTACCTTTGTCTACATGTTTAAAGCTAATCAGTGACATAGGAATACCCCTTTAAATAGCTGCACATTCTTATTTCATGAAACATACCTCAAAGAAGAGAAAAGTAAATTATTTTAATCAGTTACTGGCTAGGCCATATACCCTCATTACTAAACAGCCACTTTTTCTTTTTTGTTTAAGTACCAACAAGTTTGTTCTCACACTTGGTTATTCTAATTTTCTCTTTTTCGTTTTGCCTTTTTTCTATAACATATAAAAATTTATTTTTCTGTAATTAATCCAGTCATTGGCACTGACTGCAACGCTGATCTGAGTCTGTTAAAGGTTGTTGTCTCACTACATTGATTCATCATACCTCAGTCCTGTTGTCCTGGTTTCACTTTGAATTCAGGGGCGTGTTTACTGGCTTCCACTAGGCTGCAGTAGAAGCCAGGTCTGTAGCTATAGCAACCAGTACTGACAGCCTATCAGGATAGCTTAAACAGGTCCGTAGCTAAAGCAACCTGAGGAGCTGATGTAGCCCATACAAGCGGGGATATCTCATAATCGGTAGGACACTGTTAATGGAAACATATTGCAACGTGACTTGTTTTTGCAAGATCTTTAAAATAAAAAGCAAGCCCGGTAGTGAAACAACCCCTTTAAGGCTCAGCAGCATTTGTAGTTACCGGCCTCCAATCTCAGTGATTACTTTCCGCAATTGGAAAAGGCAGGGATGGTAATAATCCATCCCTGACTTCTCTCTGGAGAGCCCAGCAGTAGTTTCAGATTCTGTATAGGTAAATGCCAACCACCCAGACATATTTAGTCAGCAAATCATTAATGGCATGGTTTTTTTTCCCAGATCAACTAGAGAGAAAAAAAAATCTGGGATTGTCAGCAAATAAAATCCCAATATGTACTTTGTTTATCCTTAGGCTTTACCGTTCTGTCACAAATGTTGACACCTTTTTGCATCCATTTGTTTTGTTATGCTTTATTTTTTAAGACATATTGTTTTGTGTTTTCTTTTTTAACCCTTTTGATTTCTTTCTTTGTCTAACTGAAAGTTTTTTCTTTTATAACAACCAACATCTTTTCCCACACTACATCTTGGATTCCTATCCCTGATTGTCGTTATGGGGCTGTGGGTTTTTTTTTCAATTGGTCAAGACCAGAAGCTTGGTAATGTCTGTAAGAACTTTCTCTTTTAATTGCAGACTAATTTGCATTTTTAGACCTATACCACTATTTGCTTTACAAGCCGATTACATATTTTTTACTCACTGATTATTTTTTTTTCTAAAACATGTAATTCAAATAATGTTATTTTATTCCTTTGGGGTATGTTTCATGAAGCCATAATGTTCAGCTATTACACTGACATAGGGGTACATTTGCTAATATTGTCTAATGGTTAGACAATATAAGCCTAAACTAGCCTAAGTCTAAAAATGCACCTAATTTATCAAAGTGGCTTATTATAGATGACGACTCTGGCCTATGTTTAGATCTTTCTGTGTAACGGTATAACATTTATTAGTTGTCTTAGTTTGCACCAACAGTTTGGTATAAGCAATAAATTGACCTTATAAGAATATCTTTCAGGAGATCACAGGTAAGGGCTGTATCGGGGCTTTCTCCTAAACCCCTAGTATACTGACCAACAAAATATGAGACCGTCCTTAATCTTTAAGTTTTCTTTATATCAAAATTGTAACATAGCCCACAAAAACTCTGGGCGTTAATATCCAAGGTATAACAATATGAATAAAACCTGTGATACAAAACGTAGTGTAGTCATCGAAGTCTCTGCATCTTAGTCGGGAACGAATCCTCTTTTCTTTAGTTTCCAAGACATGGAGCTACAGCAGACAGTGTAGAAGCCGAACCATTACGGGAGCTGAATGACGCCCATCGGTGACGTTTCGGAGGAAAACACACCTCCTTCCTCAAACCAGCGTCATAGGCCGTGCTGGTTTGGAGCACGGCCTATGACGCTGGTTTGAGGAAGGAGGTGTGAAGTAAAGCATCCACGTCTTTGTTTTGGCACATTGCATTGCACCAGAATTCTGGCATAATTGTTATAGTAAATGTGCCCCATAACAGAGATTTGTGTATTTGCTAAATAGTTGATTACATTATTTTTTGGCAGGGGTTGTATAATTTAGTTTTGATATAAAAAGGGTATGACTACTTCACCACACAGGCTCCAGAGTATATTCGTGCAGAAATATCTTTGTTATAGACATACAAATATGAGAATAAAATAATGTTATGCATTGTTTTCACCAACAGTATTGGATGTGCAACATTGGAAACTATTCCCTGAAATCATAGTAGATAAAATGATTAAAGCGCTGAAGCTGGGGTCTCAAGAAGCACGACTTAGGTTTCCTAGACTACTCCAGATCATTGAACTGTATCCCAGTGAAACTTTGGACTTAATGGCTAAAGAGGTGAGCCAAACAACAACTGTAATAACATGGAACATAATGTAGCTCATAGATTTCTGTCAGTATTTAGTGCAAAAATGCTTGTAACATAGAAGAGCCCAACACAAGAAAACTCCACCAATATAACCAAGTAAATAATTTGTTTTTATTTTTTAAGCAGTAGAAAATTTTATTAAAGGGGTTTTCCCATTAGGCGTTTTCACAGTGCCTGCTCTTCAAAGCCAGCTTCAGGCCTCCACTTCCTGTTCAGGCAGTTCTACAACAATGACTGATATTTCAGTTCTGCTATTCCTAGCTGAGCCTGTTAGAGTGACATTGGTAATGGAAGAATTTTAACAGCAGGACTCAAGGCTTTAGAGCTCTAATGGGTTAAAGGGGTTTTGTCACTATAAAGATTAGCTTTCAACATGTAGGAACAGGTAATTGAAGACACTTTTCCAAATATATTGGTCTTTTGATTTTACTTTACTCATGAGATAAGAGATTTTATCTGCTCTCAGTGCACACAGGTTTCTGTGGTTACCTGACCATAAGGGTATGTTCACACGACATTTTGGATCTATTTTTTTACCAGAAGAGAAACTGCATCCAAACTGCATCCAAATTATTAAAAACTTCTATAATTTCTATTAAACAACCGCTATCTTTATAAAAATGCTTTTTGTTTATTATAACATATTTAAATATTTATAAAGTGTAACATGTAAAAAATGGAAGCGCACCTTGATTTGATAACATCCACAGAGGTTGTAGTTTGAAAAGGTAGAATCTTTAATGTAATGCACTAAATTGGTCTTATTTGATCTAGAGGAACTGTTTGAACTTTAGTAACCTAGAGTGGAAAATGGCTTAGGTGTAATGTAAGAGGAAATCCAATAGAGGGCGCTTCCATTATTTGACATGTGTTTAATTTTGTAAATCACTTTTTAATATGTTTTGAATTAAAAGCAGTTTTTTGTATAGAATGGGTGTTTATAGAAATTATAGAAGTTTTAACTAATACATTTATAAATGTTTTTAATAATTAATTTATAAATGTTTTAGATAAATTGTTTATTATAGAATGTTGAGTGGTTTCAGAATAATACTAAACCACTCAACATTCTTTAATGAACTATTTAACTAAAACATTTATAAATTAATTATTAAAAACTTCTATAATTTCTATTAACACCCATTCTAAAACTGCTTTTGTTTAATTAAAAACATATTTAAAAGTGATTTATAAGAGTAAACACATGTAAAATAATGGAAGCGCCCTCTATTGGATTTCCTCTTACATTACAACCTAAGCCACTTTCCACTCTAGGTTACTAAAGTTCAAACCGTGCTTCTACATCAAATAAGACCTCTAGCGGCCAATTTAGTATATTACACTACAAATTTAAAGCCAGTGCGTTTTTCGAATGCGATTTTAGTATACAAAACGTACCCAAATGTATGTTGCGTTTTTGGATCAGTTTTTCAGACTCCAAAAGCGCACTACATTGTTTCCTATGGGGATTTCACTTGCATAAAACGCAAGTAGAAATGACATGTCAATTCTTAAAACGGATCCGAAAAACGCATTGAAAAGACGCAAGTAAACACACAGCAGCGATCACTCGTCTGAACGGAGATGCATGGTTTACATTGAAACCAATGTAAATCACACTGCACATTGTTAGTTAAGTTTTTTGGATCCGTTTTGGGTCCAAAAAACGGATCTGAAAAACGTTGTGTGAACAAGCCCTAACACTGCTATCTGATTAGAGCAGGGAGTGATGTCACCATGGATGGCGCAGACTAATTATCTCTAACAAGATTAGCTTTTGTTGACAAATGAGCAGTTGATTTCACTTTTTATAGCATATTTAGCTTTGTATACTGAAGATTAGCTCTCCTGCACTTACACTTTTTATATTGCTTTTCAGGTGAGCTCTGTTCCATGCTGGATTTTTATTGACTGGATAAGTCAAATGATGGCAATGCTTGATAAAAAGGAATCTCTAGCAGTGCAGTTTATTATAGAAGAAATTGCTAACTATTACCCCCAGTCTCTTGTAGACCCATTCATGATCAGTGGAGAAAACTATAACTTTGAAGATACAGTTGATGGACACAAGAATAAATCTTTTGTGGAAAAGTAAGCATATGGGCAAGTTGGGGTTGGAATATTAGTATTATTTATTAAACATTATTGCCTTTCTTTAAAGATAGAGAGACCTGCATTAAACACTGTCATCATGTAATTTTACTGCAAATCTGAGTGTTTGCAAATAAACCTTCTGGTTATGAGCAATGAAATTAGAGGGTTGCCCATCGTATTGATTAGTTTAAAGCATGTCCGCAACGGTAAACAATCTTAAGTACATTTCTGTTATAATTTTGCTTAATTTCAAAGATACAGCCGATTATCTATCCTGTTTGTATACAGAAGTTACTGTTTGTTTGTTTTCTAAGTTACTGGCCACATCTCTGCTCTAAACCCTCCTGCAAAAACAAAGCTGGTAGCACACGAAGATGATCCGTAACCTAGGAAACCATCTGAAAATGTAAGGTGTTGATAACCTGCTATGTCTTTGAAATTAAGTAAAATGAAAACAAAAAATACTTGGTAAGAATATTTATTACCTCTGGCTACATTTTTAAAGCTAACCCGCGAGATGGGAATACCATTTTACAATCATTAGAAAGCCATGTTGATTCATGGTAAAACTGCATGTCAACATGGCTTTGGTCGCCATCTCAGCCAGACACTCCATGTTTCTACCCTATTAGCTTCTAGTTGTTTAATGTCTATAGAACTGATCCCTATAAAGCTGACTGTACACAGGTCAATATACTTAAATGTATGAACACTTAAAACAGAATTAATTCGGATTCACACTGGGTTTGGGACTAATGTTGCCAGTATCCTCCATAGTATTCTGAAAAGGGCATTCTGATGTATTCCACATAAGAGCCATAGAAGTCTATAAAGCCAATATTGTCTCTTTGGGATTATGTTTGGCTTATTTTTTGTTTGCTGTATAGACTATGGCTCCACCTCAGTGTACATTGGAATACCCTTTTCACAGTCACTTAATATATGTCATGTGTGACCCAAAGTGTAATTTGGGGGCTTAGTTTTTCACTATATAACAAACCATTCCATATGTGGTAACTTGCATTCCCATTGAAATGACTCCAGTTTTCTCCCCATGTAAAGTGGTGTGCTTGTTTTTTTAATAGTTTCCCAAAAAGCATTCAGTGTGTTACCAGTTCACTTGGGTGGAAAAACAATATTCTAATATGTAAAAGATGTTTTATATTATAATTCAGATACTACTGGCATAATTAAATACAATTTTTTTTTTTACAACATTTGTAGAGATCTTTATCATGTGTTGATACTGAGTTTGTGTACTTTTTGAATATAGGATTCAAAGCAAGCTGGATAAAAATGGATTAATTAAAGATTTTATTCAAGCCTTGGAGCAGTTGTCTAACCCTGCAATGATATTACAGGTGAGATACATGGGCTGAGAGCCAAAAATTAACAGTGCAAATTTTGATATCCTGTGAATTAGTTAAACCATTCAGAATGACATACTAGGTTACAAAGAAAAAGCTACTACAACTACAAAAAGTAAAGTAACGCTTAAAGAGGCGAAAAAAGGGCTTAAATAATTTTTTTTTAAGTCTGTAAAGTTTTTTGGCAAACGAAATTAAAAAAAAAAACCCTGATCTTGCCTTCAGTGGCTCTCCGGCTAAAAAAAACATGCCCCCTTTAAGATTCCCCTACCCCCCTTTTCCTACCAAACTGTTTATCACATTTTTAAAGTAAAAAGAAACCCCTCTAGTCGCCAATTTCGATATCCAGACCTGAATTAAAGGGGAAACCCCTCAGGAGACCAGGGTAAAAGAAACCTACATATCGAGGGTATTGCAGTTGTCCCCACTATGAATAAGCTTAAATTCCCCAAAAGTGTATTCACAATTCTTAAAGAAAAGAAATTTGCAAATAATACAAAAAAAACCCCCCTTTTTTATTGTGTTTTTTAAATTATCATTTTAATTATAATTTAAAAACCAAACAAAATCAAATCCCTTTTAATAGAAAATAAAATTGGTTTTTGTTTCATCACCAACTCCATAGATGCCCCTTTTGATCCAAATGGGATAATTAGTCCAAATGATAGTCAGTTCTTCTTTACTTCCAAGATTAGTCCCAAAAAAGTGCTCAGTCAGGTCAGGTTGTATTATCCCTTACAACTTGTACGCCCCAGTCCTTACCCTTTGCGGGGCAGCGCCTGTGAGAGTAAAATTCCCCCTCGCTTCCTCCCTATACCCCACATGGAAATGGTAGTACAGGGATGTCTTTAAATATCTTCAAAACTGACCTAGATGGGGTTTCTTCTTAGGCTATATTGCCTTTTTCTTCAGTAGGTCACCTTTTACCATTAGGGAAGGGGTAAAAAAAAGTTTTTAGAAAATCAAAATTGGGGTGTTTTGGGAATGTTTCCGTGTAAAACAGCTGTAGAAGACAGGTTTTCTTTCCAGTTAGTCAAAACAGCTAAAAAATTCTGCTATTTTGCTAATAGGAGTCTGGTGTATTCAGGAGAGTGTTCACTGTGCCCCTGTCCACCTTCCCTCAGTCACCCTCCGAGTGATGGTCAGGCTGCTGTATGTGCAGATACAGAGCAGCCGCCTGTCAGTCACCTATAAGAGCGGCATAAAGAGGGTGAAAGGTACATTCTATTCATGAATACACCTGGCTCATAAACTATGTGTCTGGCATTTTCTCTGTCCCCCAATTGCCAGTTGTAGATTTTTGTCAATTTTGGCTAATAGGAAAATAGGCCTGGCCCTATACTATGCTGCACCTATTTAAAGCAGCATTTCTGAAATTATTAGAAGCCACTACACCGTGCACGACCTGTATAAAAGCTCTCCGCCTGTGACCTTGTTTTGATAACTTTTTTGGTGCTTACTAATATTATAATTTTGAGTAATGTATCAATTATTTGATTACGGTGTGAGGGTGAAAGGTAAATAGCTTTGAGCTCTCTGGGTAAGCTCAGTAAAAATCAAAACCCTTTTTATTCTCTTCTAAGCCCATTTTGGGGGGCCCTTTTTATTTAATTGGTAAAAAAAAAAATGGCAGAGAAACTGGATACTATTTTACTGTAATTTTACCATTTTAATTGTGCATTCTTTACTGATTAGGACTGGAGAGAAGAAGTCTATAAAGAAATTGATAAACCAAGACCTGATAAAAACAAAATTAAGATGATGTACAAGGAGATGTTTGCAAATCTTGGGAATGCAAAAGATCCTAATTTTGGGGTATTCAGAAGAAGGTTTGCAGAGGTTTGTATTTTGCTGGTTTTCCTTTTTTTGTGCCCCCCTAATTGCTGAGTCACTTTTAATTGGGACGGGCTAGTTTTTAAAAATTTCCCAAAAAATTGGATAACACCTTACACCCACTTTTTATTATATGTTTTAGACGTGTTTTCTTGTGTCATGCTTGAATAAAGGACATTGTTTAGTGGCAAAGAGGTTTGGCTCGGCAGAAAGGGGGTGTGCCTTGAAATGCTAAACCATGAACCAAGATTTTAGCACAAAATATTGTTGTGAAGTAAGCCAACCAATAAGTGGTATAAAGTTAAATAAAAAAGAATCTAAAGATTTGCTAAACATATACATAACGAGTCACTGTGATACATTTTTGGCATACTTAGATTGCCAGGTGTAAATTAGTGTTATAGGTACGTATTTTAAGCAATTATTTAAGTTTTTTGTTTCTACCCCCAGTGTTTAATTCATGTACGCGATTTCCCGGTTCCGGGCGTGCATGGCCGGGCGCAGAGTTTAGGAGCTCTGCTTGCCCCCGCTTAAAGGGTCACCCGCGGCTAACACCCAAAAAAAAACGGCATTTGAAGTGCAACTGCGCAGGGACACCCCGGGTACGCGGTCGGCGGCAAATCGGAGCGGGGAGGTGTGAGAGGATTGGAAAAAGCCCGGGGGGAACTGTCTCAAAGATGGGCCCGATCCCCGCGCGCCAGGGAGCGGCCGCAGAAACACGGCAGCAGCAGTACAGACAAGGGAGGGGGTCTTTCCAAAGCAATCTGAGTGGGGGTACAGAGAGGGGCAAGTACCCAGCACCATACAGAGCTTCGGGAGAACCCCCGTTTTACAGCAGCCAGCCCAAGCAGCAAGGGGGAAGGAGGGGGGGGAGGTGGGGAGATGCTCCAGGATTAATATCATGAAAGAGCATGGCTATCACAGTGGCAAAACTTGCCCCAGACTATGCATCATTGAGTACGTTCACACCCCTCCTTTAAAAAGCTGCGTTCTCGGGGAAAAAGCCATACAGACGAGGTGTTACAAAAAGCCAAACAAATACATGAGGTGGAGGGAGAGTGGGAGGGTGGGGAAGAGGTGGGGAAATGAGAAGTACAAAGGGAGATTAAAAAGGGACAAAATTTGCAGGAGAAAGTAGAGGTTTAGAAAACCGCTCCAAAAGGGAAAACAATCTCAGAATTATGGGTGAATGAGTAACCCCTCTCAACCTTATGATATTTGCGCAAAGGAATTCCACAAGCGTAGGGATGGAACGCCCGCTAAGAGTAAAAAGTGTCAAGGATTGGCCCAAAGAAACCCCTGCACGAACGGCCAAAAAGTGGGCCCCCCGGCCGGTTTTTAGTCAAGTACCCTGATATTTTGAAAAATCTCTCTGTTTTGAAAGCTAGGGCCCCGCAAACCCCCCTCTCTTTTAAGGGTGACAAAATCCTCATATTTGCAAACTAAATTTGGGGTTCCCGGGAAAGGAGGCAATTTTCGGAGTGTGCACCGCCCTAGTTAAACGCCAAATACTTTTTAATTGCAGTCCCCGGACTTTGAAAATTTTTCCCCGGAACGGGGCCCCAACCTCTACGTGCCGGTCAGTGGGAAGCAGGGTTCTTGGAAAAAAAAATTTCAGGGAAAGTTGACGCTAGAGCACTCGGAGGACAAAGGTAAAAAAGGGAAAAAAGAAGCCGGGCGGGCCCGTAGAGTCAAGACCATCGGGAAACCCCGAGGGGAATCTTCAATTTTTCAGGCCTTACGGACCCCGGGGGGAAAAAAGTTTGACTCTTTTAAAGGTGAGGGGTTTAAAAGGGGCCGTAGGGAAACCCCAGGGAATCAAAGGGACTCCAACTTTCCATGGGCAGGCTATTGAGTCTTCACTCGTGGGGGGGGGGGGGGATCGGGCCTATAAGGTTTAAATAAATTCTTTATGAAATTTGTTTTTTGCTTGTTTACCGGTGTTTATTATCTTGAAAAGGAGAGAGGGACCAGGAAGGGTAGAGCTGGTTTAATCAATAAAAGGGAAATTTTTCGTTTCAAAAAATGCACGAAAAAAAGAGAAGTCAGTAATTGCAAAAAAGGAAAAGGGGGAGGGTGGTACGGGCAAAGGGAAGGTTTGCTTAGGTTTTTGTGGGGGGTTTTGGGGGTTTCGGGGGAGGGGGGGGGTCGGGGGGGCGTTTCCAAACTAATTATCACTCTCAAATATCTTTACAGGGGGGGTAGTTGCGGATACTGACAGGAATAAAAAGGGGGGTTCGTTTCCCCCCCAAAAGCGAAGAGGGTGCTGAGATATCTCAAAAAACAAAGGGCGGAATTTTTGCCCCAGGAACCCAATCTCACTGAGGGCGATTTCCATCCCCTCAAGAGGTTGGGGTGGGAGAGGTGAGGGGCCCCTCGGCGGGCGGGGGAAAAGGCGGGGGTGACCCTTCTATTTAACAAAATACCCCACAATATAAAAAAAACAGGAAAGGATGACAGTGGGAGGGTTATAAAGGTAACCTGGAAACCCCAGCGGGGAATATCACATGCTAAATGTTAGCACGAACAAGAAGGATAAGGAGTTTTTAACAACATCAGGTCCAAACTTTATTAGAAAAAAATGAAAAGGTGTGGTAGGAGGAGTCTTTATGATGAAATAACAGAGGGAAAGCGGGAAAAGGTACAGGGTCCAGAGGGAAAAGGCGCAAGTAACAGGAAGACAATTTTAAAGGAGACCTATGTGAACGGGGTTTAACGGAGTGTGGAGTAAATTTTAAAACCCGGGGAGAGGCAGTCACCCATTTCTGCATGGCATTTGTCTTGGTAAGGACGACTACTTCGGCTAATGCAGCGCTATGGGGGGAATTTATCAAACAAAAATTTGGGACTTGGTAAATTCCCGACCATTCCCAGTGTCCAACCTTTAGGGTTTCATCCCAAAGGATAGAATAATCTGGCGCTTCCCCAAACGCTCTATCGGCGTCACTTTAAAGACTTTTGCGCGTGGTGGGGGAGTATGAGGGGGCAATGGGGGCCCCCTTGGACAAACCCCGGTCTATTTTGGGATACTGGTAAGCGGGGATCAGGGGGCGCATCATTACAACTGGCGGGGGAGAAAAGGGGATGCAGGGTTATTTCTAAGGTACCACCAATTGAGAGGGCGTAAAACAGTTTTAGGGTCCACATTGAGAATAAGAGAGGCTGGTTGTTTGGCTAAAAGCGAGTTGAAATGCATCAGAAGAGAATAGAAATGTACTATGGCGACCGGCTAGGGCCTCGTTTTTTTGATTCGGCAAAAAAGTAGGGAAATAATGGCCAATTTTGGGCAGAATCAGCAGGGGACGTGGCATCCCTTTGAAAAAAAAAACGAAAGGGGAGTGTGGGAAAAAACCAAAAAAAAAATCAAGAGATCTGAAAGAATACTATACCCCCTGTACTCCCAACATAATTATGGATTTTTAAAGGGGAAGGTTCATAAAAAACATAAAACCTTGAAAAATTATCAGAATAGTAGAAAATTCTAAACTCTAATATCCTACGGAGGGAAATTGAACAGGGCTCAGGGGGCATTCCCCCCGGCTAAGGGTCCGGGGCCGTGGACTGTTAGGGGGGTTTTAAAGTCCCGGTCAAAGAAATCGCCCCCCAAACACTAGCGTGTTTTCAGAGATAATGGAGACAAAAACCTGCTCCCATTGGGACACCCCCTAAATCAAAGTAATCAAAAAAGGGGGGAAAGGGCCTCTGTACCGGAGTCTTAGGTCGTCTTCTGATAAACCAGGGGCTTAAAATAAACTCTAAGGTAATAGCAAAAATAGCGCCCCTTTTGCCCAAGCTCTAGGGATAAACCAGATGGGGGGTTTGTGAAAGGGAGGTCGGCGGTCAAAAAATTGGACGGTAATGGGTTCTGAAAACGTAGAAAGAATTCAGGGTAAGCCCTCTCCGGCGTTTTGGGGGAAAAAGACGCCGAGAAAACCTTTGACAACGTACATGGGGAAATGGTGAATTTGTCCTAAATAAAATGGGTTCACGGGGAACTTCAGAAACTATGGAAGCAATGTATAGAACCCCCAGGCCCAAATGCATCACAGGTTTTATCTCACCCTCAATCCCCCTACAAAAAGGAACGAGGCAAGGTTGCCCCCCCTCGCCCTTTTTATTCAAAATCGCTTTAGAACCCCCCTGGCAGTTTTCCTAATAATAGTGATCTTTCAAAGGGGTTAAGGTGGGTTCAGCGAGGTGAAAGTAACATGCTTTTCAGATGACATGCTCCCTTTCCTGAAAAACGCGCTAGAACAAAAGCAAGGTGAGAGAGCAATAACGGTTTGGAGAATTTTTCTGGTTTTAAAAAAAAATAGGGTGGTGCCAGTTATACCCTTTGGGGCTATGGTCGGCTCCCGAAATACATAAGGGAGCGAGGTGGTGGCACACTTGACCTATTTGGGGTGAGTTTGGGACAGAGGGGACTTGCTGTACCGTTAAATTACCTCCCCTTATTTCCAAAATATAGCAGAACTCGGTAGATGGCGGGGACCTCCCCTTTTCCATTTTGGGGGGAATCCAGTGATAAAAAATGGTTGTTTTTTAGATATATTTCCCCTTACAAAAATACCATTGCTGTAAGATAGGGGTGTGAAGGAATCGGGGAAAGCTTTGCAAAATTTATTTGGGGGGTGGGCGCTCTCGCATTAGCTATAAGAAGCTAAAAAATGGGAAAATTGCAGGGGGGGGCTAAAAACCCGAAAATTAGGTCTTAACTTGGCAGCCCTGTGGAGACTGTCAAAGACTGGCTGGAAGGGGGGCCAGTTTCTTCTAAACAGGGGGGCTGGAGTCCAATTTGGTGCCCGGAGAGTTTGATCTCTTCCTTCACACCCATTAAAAAAGGCAACCCCCGGGAGCTAAGCGAGCCCGGTGCTGGAGACACTCTAGCCCCATGGCGACACTTAGGAAATTATACGGAAAAAACCCTGTACATATCACATTTCTTTCCTTTATGGACTTTAAGGCATTTAAACCAGGAAGGGGAGAACAAATTGTTTCAATTTGGAAACAAAGGGGAAATTTAAAAAATTAGGGATATCCCGCATCTTCGGAGGGATTTTGCTAAAATGGAGAGACTTAGAGGAGAAATATAACTGGGTCATAATCAAATTTTTCAAAACAAACGATAGGAGTTTCTTAGAGCCGTGTGTCACAGCCCCAATTCTGGGAGAAAAAAATAGAATTCCTGGCTCTCTAGAAGAGGGGCCCCGTGAGGATCCCATCTAGAAATTTTTCTGTCTACGCAATAAAGATACGAGCCCCCGGAGCATGATTTTTTTAAGGGTGGGGGCCAAATACAGGATCAGAGATGACAAGCAAGATTTTGAAGGTATGGCACAGGTGGGAAGGATTGTAAAAAGAGCAAAGGAGGGATACCTTTCGTTTGCGCATAACTCCATTTTTGCTTTTAAATCTCCCCTTTTAAAAAAGGGGAAAAGAGTTTTTGAAGGCCTGTCCAAAAAAGAAACTGGAGAAAGCAAAAACCCGTACCGTATTTGGGCATGCCGGAGGTCGAGAAAAATTTTGGCGTTCGGTTAGGGTTATAAAGGATATTGGTTTGCTCCATAGAGCTTAACCCCCCGGGATTCCCTTTTTCCCCTAGCCAAAGGGAACCCCCCGAAGGGAGGTGGGGACAGAAAATAAAAACAAAGGGGATACACGTGGTTTGCTAGGGGAAAAAATGTCTGCTGGACTGGTTTGACAAACAGGCCCCGCGTAGTTGAGGTCCAGGTAGTATTAACGCACTATATTTGGGGAACTAGAGTTAGAACGGAATTTGATAGGGAATCGAAAAGGGGTCCTCAAAAAAGGAGACATTTTTTTACAAAACAATACAAGAACAAGAGATCAAATCCCCATTAGAAAAATTTAAGTTTACCCAAGTCTACCTTTAGAGAAATTGAAAAAGGGGCATTAGGAAAACTGATGTAGGAGATTGATGGGGCATAGGCTGCGCACAAGGGTTGGGTGTTGGGTAAGGTTTGTTAAGGGGGGGGGGAAAGGGTTTAAAAGGGGGGGGAAAAAGGAAAATATGAGGAGGGGGCCCAAAATTTGTTAAAAGGGCAAGTTTGCTCCCATGAGCTGAAATGTGTAATAAAGGGATGCATTTTTTGTTTTTTGTGGTGAGTAAAGGGTGTAACGAGTTATGTCAACATTGATGATCTTCCTCAATAAAAATTTGTTCAAAAAAAAAAATATCACTGTACATTGTTAACACAGGAGAAGGGTGGGGGTTTCAATTATTTTTTAATATTTCTTAATTATTGATCCTAAATAATTTAACAATATTTGCTATAACTTAGGAGAATCAACATGGATTTTAAGTGGATTCCAATGATGTTTGGAAATTTAAAATGTAGGGCTTTTCAAGGTAAATGCTGAAAAAACTAACTTTTATATTCGTGAAGAGTTGTTAATCATACTTTATAGCTGACACTTTCAATTAGTACAAACCAATAGGGCCATTAGTACAAACCTAGAAATCGCGTGTCGTTTATTATGGTGTTCATTGTGCTGGATAACTCATTTGTTGCTTTTTTAATTGCGCATACCAAAATTTTGATGAATGAAAAAGCTAAAAAAAAAAAAATAACTTGTGTCCCCAAATCCTGACTCCCATAGCTTTCTTTTTTTTTTTTTTTTACTTGGTGTGTGGGGGGTGGCTTTTTTTTTTGCGGCAGTCGTCGTTATTTAGATTATTATGAGATACATTCAAATATTTACAAATACACACAGTGGGGAAAATAAGTATTGTAAACACGGACGAATTTGCAAGTTTTCCCACCTACAAAGAATGAGAGGCTGTAAATTTTTCTGTGGTCCTTGAATTGGCGGAAACTAAAAACATAAATCCAGAAAATCACATTGTATGATTTTTTAAATAATTCATTTGAATTTTATTGCATGAAATAAGTATTTGATCACCAACCAACCAGCAAGAATTCTGGCTCTCACACACCTGTTAGTTTGTCTTTGAGAAACCTCCTACTCTGCTCTCATTATCTGTATTAATTGTACCTATTTGAACTCATTACCTGTCCACAACCTCAATCAATCACACTCCAACCTTTCCATAATAGCCAAAGGGTGCTTTCACACGGTGCGGTTTCGGTGCGTTTTTGATGCGTTTTTTGTGCAAGAAGGCACAACAATTAATGCTATACATTGTTGCAAGAAAAAACGCATCCAAAAAACCGCACTGTGTGAAAGCACTCAAAAAGCTGTGTAAGGACACCAGGGGCAAAATTGTAGATCTGCACATGGCTGGGATAGGCTATAGGACAATAGGCAAGCAGCTTGGTGAGAAGACAACTGTTGGTACAGTTATTAGAAAATGGAAGAAACACAAGATGACTGTCAATCTTCCTTGGTCTAGGACTCCATGCGAGATCTCGCCTCATGGGGTAAGGATGATTCTGAGTAAGGTCAGGAATCAGCCCAGAACTACAAAGGAGGACCTGGTCAATGACCAGAATAGAGCTGGAACCACAGTCTCAAAAATGACTGTTAGTAACATACTACGCCATCATGGATTAAAATCCTGCAGGGCACGCAAGGTCCCTCTGTTCATGCCAGCACATGTCCAGGCCCATTTCAAGTTTAACAATGACCATCTGGATGATCAGATAAAACGAAAATAAAACTTTTTGGCATCATCTCCACTCGCTGTGTTTGGAGGAAGAAGGAGGAGTAGAACCCCAAGAAAACTGTCCCAACCATGCAGCATGGGGGTGGAAACATTATACTTTGGGGGTGCTCTTATGCCGAGGGACAGGACAACTGCACTGTATTGAAGGGAGGGTGGATAGGGCTATGTATTGTGAGATTTTAACCAACAGCAGCCTTTCCTTAGTAAGAGCATTGAAGTTGGGTCATGGCTGGGTCTTCCAGCATGACAATGACCCAAAACACACAGCCAGGGCAACTAAGGAGTGGCTCTATAAGAAGCATTTCAAGGTCCTCGAGTGACCTAGCCAGTCGCCAGACCTGAACCCAATCAAAAATCTTTGGAGGGAGCTGAAACTCAATGTAACCCAGCTACAGCCTGAAACCTGAAAGATCTGGAGAATATCTGTATGGTGGAGTGGGCCATAATCCATGCTGCAGTGTGTGCAAACTTGGTCAAGGGCTACAGGAAACATCTTACTTCTGTAATTGCAAACAAAGGTTTCTATACCAAATATTAAATTCTGTTTTTCTATTGTACAAAATACTTGTTTCATGCAGTAAAATGCAAATGAATTATTTAAAAATCATACAATGTGATTTTCTGGATTTTTTTTATTTTTATTTTTTATTTAGATTCTGTCCCTCGCAGTTGAAGTGTACCTATGACAAACATTACAGACTTCTCCATTCTTTGTAGGTGGGAAAACTTGCAAAATCACCAGTGTATCTAATACTTATTTTCCCATGTGTTTATAATCTTTTTGTCCCACAATAACACTAGTATAACTGATTAGGTGATCACTTGCTAGTATATTACACTACAATGCTTAATATCACTAGGTCTTTTTCTTGTTTATTTACTATTCCATGTTCTCTGGACAGTACTGGAAATGTTTCTTTGGTTTAATAAAGATGTCTTTATGAAATGGTAAATTTTACACTTTACATTTTAGAAATATTCAAAGGAGTTTGAGAAAGTATGTGGAAAAGATGGCTCACTCCTTTGTGGAATGAAAGCTGATGTGTTTGTTAAAAACTTTGGACCAGTACTGGAGAAAGTACGAAGAGAACAAACGAAAGAGCCAGGAAATTTAAAGGAATATTCTCCCTGGATGAGTGCTTTCAGGCCAGAGTTTTCCAGAGATGATCTTGAGATTCCTGGTTAGAGTTTACATATATAAATAAGTACATACATACAATTTTACCATTTCATTCTAGAAAAACCTAACACGTTCTAATTTTGTTCCAGGTCAGTATGATGGTAAAAGCAAGCCTATGCCAGAATATCACATAAAAATCTGTGGATTTGATGAACGGGTATGTATTCACCATGTTGCAGTCAAAATAAAAATCATTGTAAATGTTTTCCTACTTAGTTATAAAATAAAAATGGATAAAAGTATTTTGTGTGTTTAACTGGAGTGGAACTTCAGTTATTGTGGAACCTGTTGAGGCTGTGTTGTTTGTGCATTGTGACAACTCTCCGATAATCAAGTAGATCATCTGGATGTGCAGTGTGTTTTTTGTTCTTTAATTGTGCATATATTGTTTATGAAAGGTAAAAGTTATGTCATCCTTAAGAAAGCCCAAGAGGATTGTCATTCGTGGAAATGATGAGAGAGACTACCCATTTCTTGTCAAAGGGGGTGAAGATTTGCGCCAGGACCAGCGCATTGAGCAGCTTTTTGAGATCATGAACATTATCCTTTCTCAGGATGCTGCTTGTAAGCAAAGATACATGCAATTAAAGACATACCAAGTTATTCCCATGACAACACGGTATGAATTTATCTTTATATGTGGTGTTCCCTTGCACTTACAGCTCACATGGCTCTTGTGGGGAAACACTATAATTAAAGTTCTTTACTAAAATTGCATGGTCATGTCTCTTCTCTTTTTCAGGATAGGGATGATCGAATGGCTGGAGAGCACACGTACATTAAAGGACTTTATTTTAAGTACTCTGACTGATTCTGAAAACAAAGACTACAATGGGTATTAGTTTATAATGACTGACACACACAGAAAGTCACAGTTTAATGTATTTCATTTCATTTTATCCATTTATTATGGGGTCTAATGTAGAAGGACAAATATGAAGTTCAAAATATCAGGCATATCAATGGCAATTCTTAAAAAGAATACATTTACTTTATAACTGAAAGGGAGTGAACATCTCCTTTAACTGTGCTGAATCCTGTACATTTAATGGTTACGAAATCTAAATTAAATTTTTATGTTCCTCCGGTCAGGGTTGTCAAAACGGTTGCTTGAAGAAACAGCAGTGTGAACTTTGTTAGATATCAGAGACGTAATGGTCTGGAATTCGTATTGAAGGTTGTGCTGTTGTGAAGCAGCATGCAGTGATATTGTAGAGAATTGTATGTTTTCAGGTTTGCAGCAATAGTTCAGGAGAGGCCAGTACAAACATAAGAGAATTCTGTCCAAACCAGAAATGTTGAGCCCTATGCTCAACAACATTGAACATGAGTATGAGGTAACTCTTTTTACCAAAAACAGGACCTGATCTCAATATTGCTGGGGATGAATTGATAAAAACAAAAAAAAAAAAACAAAACAAAACTGCAGCCATGTTCCAAGATCTGGAGTCTGTTGTAGCTGTGAAGAGGTCAGACTTTCTTAAAGGACTATTTTCATCACGTACATTTATAGCATATCAGCAGGAGTGGTCCTCTAAGGCTGTCACCCATTGTGCACTTATGGGTAATACATCTTTATTAATTCTTATAGCTTTAGTGGAAACAACAACAAAAAAATACATTAAGTATTCGTGCATTCCTCCATGATTTAGATTAAAGTTTGTCCCGTTTTTGTCTGATGTATAACCTGTGGATATGCCATAAATGTATACGATGGTAATATCCTCTAAGAAACTACTATATTTTTTTTTTAAATTGGATTTTCAACAAAAGCTAAAATATGAGTTATTCTTGTATCCCTATATTTTGTAGCTGTGTAGTAATCATGTATTTTCTGCCTAGCAATGTTTTATCACACTACACATTGGGGGAGTGGTAGTTGATTATCTGTTCAGAATACTGGTTTTGTTCCTGGAACAATTCAGCCTATTGATTCAGTTTATGACAAAATAATTGTCTACTGCGACCTATACTTGAGAAGCATTATTGGCAAATATTCTGTGGTGAGCAGATTATTGTAGTTGCATAATAGGAGATGATCATTTGTGTTACTGCATAAGAGTAAAAATGTATACAATGTATAAAATGTATTCAAGTTAGGAAAACTGCAATTAATAAAGATTTATCTTTTTATTTGGTTGTGTAGAAAATATAGTCCAGAGAAGCATTACCGAGCTTGGCTGGACAAGAAGGACAAGATTGGAAGTCCTCTGCAACATATTGACGCCTACCTGTAAGTGGCCGAAAAGCTTCATATTTGTATATTGTGTTACACGGAAGGCTACAGTTTTTCCTCCTTCGTTCTGATGGTGTCATTCATCGTGAAAAAATTTACTTTTTAATAACATTAAATTTTGCTGCTTCTTAATGCAATCTACATTTGTGCTAAAACATTAAAAATAATGTCCAATTCTTACTAGTGCAAATCTGAGCTCTGTAGAGGATACTGCATTCATGAAATTACATGTTTCTTATTTTTAAAAAGTAACAGAGACAAGGCAGTATGGCCATTTTAATCATTTAGATAGCAACTTAAAAATGTTGCTTAACATCACAGTCTACCAATAGTAAAATGGAAACCATTTTTCTTCTCCAGTAAATCTCATCGTGCCTCAGCTGTCAGCGCATTTAGAGAAAGAGAAACTCTTGTTCCCGGAGACTTACTAAGGTGAGTAAAGAAAACCAGTGCTAAGTATGGCAGGTAATCAGGATTTAGCTGCCATATTTTTTCAGGAAGGGCCGATAACGTCCATTGACTGGTGCTTCGGGAATGCCTGATAATAAGTTAATTTCGTGCAAGGTGGTTTGATCATTTCAAATAATAATGCCAACATGTTATTGGATAAAATGCTAGAACTGAAAAGTGATGCGGAAGGTAACAGGATCTATTCCAGTTCTAAAGTAGGTGGCCAAGTCTAACACAGATTTCTGTGATAGAACTTTTTAGTCCTAAAATTCAAGCACCTATCAAGTCATTGTCTTCTACAGTGTAAAATACATACTTTTATTATAGAGTTATGATGGCAATCTCTGCACCAAAATTTGCTAAATATCCAACTCCCAAAATGATGAGTTAGATGAGAACCATTTTTAAATTACTGGGCATCACATGCAGAATACACAGTATGTCATGGAAATAAGTGTTTGAAGTAGTGTTATTTTAAATTCCACCTTATATCTATCTCGCATAGAAACTGTTAATTATTAGGACATTAGGTTGCCCAACAGCTGAAAGGAAAAAAGAGGCAGTACATATAATATTCAAAGAAAATTATTCACCTTTTAAATCTCTCGTCCCTTCAGCACCTAAGTTCCAGTGGTACCACTATAGTTGCCTTTCAAAACCATTATTAAAAAATGTAAAAAAAAAAATCTATCTTAGAAAATATGTTGAGACGTTAATGCAATAAAATACTACTGCTTGAAATTACTTATTTAACTTGTATTGAATATGACTGTAAAGTCCTAGTTCAGCAGCCATTGGCAAATAGAAATCTTTTTTTTTTTAAATTGTTAATTTTTATTGAAATTTTTAACAACAATAAAGCCACGCAGGGCTAATAACAGTAATATACAATGTGCATTCGCAATATGAGAACAGTAGCAGTGTACCACATATCGCATAGAAATTCATGTAATATATGAAACATCACAGTCATAAATTACTAGTCCTGAGGACCGTCATAAGACGTTCGAAAGGTAAGTATAACAGATGGCCGCATAGACAAATAAAACAGTTACACAAATAGACAACTAACAAGACAGAGGGGGAACACGACACTCAACACAAAAGGACAGAGGGATTTCCCGCACTAAACCCGCAATCCAGCCTTATCTGTAGTATATTCTACACATCTTGAAGGATGCAATAAACATCCCACGGTTTCCAAATATGGTCAAAAGGGAGAGACAAGGCCGTGAGATATTCCATACGCCTAACTTCCTGTAAACGGATACATACATCATGCCTGGTGGGAATAGAGGTTTGCATCCAAAATTTCGCAATCAGACATTTGGTGGCTGTCACCATATATAGAAAAAGCCTGCCCTTCTTACGACCTAGCGAGGCGTAAGGGATATTAAGAAGGAAAGTGCCCGCTGTGAGAGGGACCCTAACCTGGGTAATGTCTAGCACCATGGACTGGACCTGTCTCCAAAGTGGCCTTATTAATCTGCAGTCCCAGAATATATGTTGTAAAGTCGCTCCCAGATCCCCACATCTCCAACAACAGTCCGGAATGTCAGGCTTAAGTTTATGCAATAGGGCAGGAGTGTGATACCAATACATTAAAATCTTGTATTGATTCTCCTTAGTTTGAGCAGAAATAGACGATTGGGCAGCCTGTTTCCATATCAGTTGCCAGGTATCTCTGGAGATGGGGGATCCCAGGTACTCCTCCCATTTAACCATGTATGAGTGGGTCAGAGGCGAGTCCTGCGGGGGGGGTGATTAGGAATTTGTATATTGTGGAAATCAAACCCTTAGTCGAGTATCCTGCTCTGCATACTTTTTCAAACATAGTAGGGGGAGACACTATAGTAGATTTCAAAATAGAGAGCATAAAGTGTCTAACCTGAAGGTAGGAGTAGGCGGTCGAGAGGGGTAAATCATGTGCGGACCGTAAAACATCAAAAGATTTCAGAGTCCATGTTCGGTGGTCCACCAGATCCGCAAAATAAAATAGCCTGTGATCAAACCAGGGTCTAAGACTCTCATCCAGTCTTCCGTCCAACAGTAAAGGATGGAAAATAAATGAGGTCATTGGAAGAGGCATCAGAACATAACCCAAATTTTTTGTAGCATCGCTTCCAAATGTCCCTAGTGAGGGCCATGGAGTGTAGTAGGGTGATGTTCATCCTTTGCGAGGTAGTGGCCCACAGTAGGGAGTTGGGATGAATAGGGGCCAACCATAACTTCTCCACCTCCATCCACCTGGAGTATGCAAATAACGCGGACCATGATGGTACAGCTCGCAGCTGGGCAGCCCAGTAATATTTGATTAAATCTGGCACTGCCAATCCCCCTTCCCCTCTACTCGCCAACAGAACACTTCGGAAGATCCTATGCCTCTTATTCCCCCTAACATAGTGGATTAAGTCTGACTGTAAGGAGTGGAGGAGTTTCAATGGGACAGGGGCAGGCAAGGTCTCAAAGAGGTACATTAGTTTCGGGTGAATGGTCATTTTAATCGCCGCTATACGGCCAAATAAGGATAGATCCAGTTTGTTCCACCTTTCCAGTAGTCTCTTTATCTCCGCTACAAGCCTGGGGAAATTATGCTTAAAAAGAGAGGCATAGACTGGCGTCAAATATACCCCCAAGTATCGCAAACTCTCGGGTTTGCCATCGATAATTAAAGTTGGTCTGTAACAGAGACAAAAGAGCTCCAGGAATGTTCACCGGCATAGCCTCTGTCTTGGAAGTATTAATTTTGTAGCCCGATAAGGCCCCAAATCTGACTAAAAGGGCATACAGGTTAGGAAGGGAGACCATAGGGTTAGTTAGTGTGAGGAGGACATCATCTGCGTATAGTGAGATCTTAAGTTCCGTGCCTTTTAACTGAACACCTGCAATATCATCATGCCGTCTGATTGCTGCAGCCAGAGGTTCAGTGCAAAAAGCAACGGAGAAAGGGGGCAGCCCTGTCAGGTTCCATTTTGTATTTTAAGTGTTTGTGAAGTGGCATGTGGTAGTCTGATGACGGCAGAAGGGTGAGAGTAGAGACCTCGGAGTGCACTAACAAAAGGACCACTGATCCCGAAGGCTTCCAACGTGTGAAACACAAAGGTCCAGTTAAGGTGATCAAAAGCCTTTTCGGCATCTAAACTAAGGAGGAGCATAGGATCTCCTCTCCTATTCATTATATCAATTAAGTCGATCGCCCTCCTGGTGTTGTCTCCACCCTGCCTACACGGGACAAATCCCACCTGATCTTTGTGTACCAATTGAGGCAACAAAGAGGAAAGTCTGTTTGCCAGTATCTTGGTAAAAAGTTTTAGATCTGCGTTTAACAGGGCTATGGGTCTGTAGCTAGCGCACTCCGAGGGGTCTGTATCGGGTTTAGGTATTAAGGTGATAAATGAGTGGAGCATTGTGGGTGGGATCATAGCTCCTGTCATGCAGGAATTAAAGACCGCAACCATAGTGGGAAGCAATTGAGATTGGAATAATTGATAGTAAAAATAGGTGAGGCCATCCGGGCCCGGAGATTTTCCTGACGGCAAGCCTTTAAGGGTATTGACAATCTCCTCCTCAGTGATCGGGAGATTCAGCGAGGTCACGTCATTGGTGCTAAGCTTTGGAAGGTTACAGGACAGAAGGAAGTCCTGCAATAAGGCTTCCCGTTCTCCGGGGTCAGAAGGCATGTTATATAGCTTAGTGTAAAAGGAATGGAAAAGGCCTGCTACAGAAGCAGGGTCAGAACACGGAATTCCAGCGCCATTTTTGATAGAATAGGGGGTGGACTGAGCCGTTTCGTCCCGAAGCATTTTCGCTAGTAAAGTGAGGTTTGTTGGCCCTTTCATAAAAACCAACAATTTTTCAGTAGCGTGCATCGCTAAAGTTTTCAGCTTTGATCGCAAACTCAAGACCTGTCGCAGGGTGCTCCTAGTTGGGCTCGTTGCCAATTTATCTTCCAACAACTTCAACTGAGAGAGGCAAGCATTCCTCTGATATTCCCTATCCTTTTTCAGGCGGGAGCCTAGCACTATACATTTCCCCCGTATCACCGCTTTATGGGCCTCCCATAAGAAAGCCGCGGATCCTACTGAGCCTGTATTAATCTCAAAGAACTCCTTTATGTGTTGCTGCAGCTCTTCCCTGATTTGAGGATTTTTGAGCATAGATTCATTGAGTCTCCAGTGGCACTTCCTCAAAGAAAGTTTCCCAGACGTCAGTGTAAGACTGATTGGGGCGTGGTCAGACCACTTACTCAAGCCCACCTCAGCCGACTCCATCATTCGGAGAGCGAACACATTTCCAAAGAAATAGTCTATTCTGGAGTGCGACTGGTGCGGATTCGAGTAGAAAGAATAGACTTTATCCGAAGGGTGGAGTATGCGCCACAAATCGAATAAACGGAACTGTCGTATCAATTGACGGAAGCCCCTGGAGAGATAACGCTGAGCCCGGGAAGAAGTGTTTTGAAGTAATTGTAGTTTGTCATAGGCCTCAGAAAAGACAAGATTAAAGTCTCCTCCTATAATAGTTGGAGAGGGGGAGAGCTGCGAAAGGCGAAGTAGAAGCCGTTTAAGGAAGGGCAGCTGCCCTGTGTTGGGTAGGTACGCGTTATATAAGGTAATAGGTACCAGTCAGGACACCCTCCAAGATCAAAAAGCGTCGCCCAGGATCCGAAAAGGCAGTATGAATCTGTATAGGACAGGACCTAGAGATAAGTATAGCAACCCCGGCCTTCTTCCTATCTTGAGAAGCCACATATTGTACAGGATATAGATGCTTAACAAAATTGAAATTGCCCTCCTTATTGAAATGGGTCTCTTGCACAAAGACAATGTCTGCCGGGTCCCTTTTAAGGTCAGTGAGCAAAAGCCGTCTTTTGGTGGTAGAATTAAGACCCTTGACATTGAGTGACCTGATCTTAGCCATTGGGATAATTAATTGGTAGAACCACTATATAGTTGGATTGCAAAGTCACATATTGTGAATAACATACCAATATGCGTTGGGAGAAAAAACTGACACACTCAAAAGCATCTGTGGAAACAAGAGGGGAGGGGAAACACAAGACAAAACAACAGATAACATCGTAAACTTATCTTCAAGAAACCAGAACTATATGAGTTCCGGAGAGGCACTAAATACTAGAATACCTGAACTAGGACATTTTTAGAAAAATTCTATCACTGTTACTAGTTACAGCCTCTAGGGGGCAATAGAGCACAACCGAGGTTAATTGAACACAGTCAGCTAACACTCAAGAGCAATCACTGATATTAAACTACAAATACCAGGTACCTTGTATGTTACCCATAAAGAAGAGGGCAATCCCGTAGTGAACGTTATGTAGCTAAGGGGAAAAATTTATAACCTTGAGGGAAAGAACACAGCAACTCAACCTGAGAGAAGAAAGACTCTGATTACGAGCAATAGTCATAAGAACAATTATCACCATACACTCAGTATGGCCCAGATGAAACAAAACCAGCAGGGAACTCCATTATCCTTCCCTCAGTTACCTATCAAGTCCTTGTGAATGCAGGACGACGAGGAGGAGACTTTGAGGGGTCCCGAGGACGGCGTCTTTTTTGTTGAGAGTGAACACGCTGCCAATCTGGAGCTGGAGGAAGAACCACGGGGTCCCAATTAGGTAGATCAGGCACAGGAACGCCCAGAGTAGCGCAAAAATCTGGGAGATCCTCATAGTCCCGAAGAACTGCAGAGCGTCCACCTTTCGTTACTAAAAGAGCAAAAGGGAACCCCCCACCGATATGCAATATTACGATCTCTCAAGATATCCAGTAGAGGCCGCAGATGTCTCCTTTTCTGCAGAGTAACCCAAGAAAGATCTTGGAATATCTGTAGGTGGGCTCCTTGATATTCCACTGCGCGCACTAATCTGGCTTTGGCCATAATCTTTTCTTTCAGCTGGAAATCATGGACGCAACATATAACGTCTCTAGGACGGGAGGCAGGACCCTTCGGTTTAAGGGCCCAATGGGCACGGTGTTATGATTAGACGGCTCACCTAGTAGTCCATTAAACACGGTCTCCAGAACCTGAAATAGGTCCTCTTCGCCCGTAGCCTCCGGAAGGCCCCTAACTCTGATATTGTTCCGTCTGCCCCGGTTATCCAGATCCTCCAGGTGTCTATTGGTCTCCCGCAATAGTTTAGCCTGTGACGCCATAGCAAACTGCATATCAGAGACATATCGGTGGGTATCATCATGCGCTGATTCCAGAGTGTCCACCCTACCAGTCAGTTGGCGTATGTCTCTCCTGACTGCAGCAATCTCAACCCTACAAGCTTTGACTTCAGCAATTAGTTGTTTAAAGTCCTCTTTAGTA
Organism: Phyllomedusa bahiana; assembly: GCA_025379985.1. Lineage (NCBI taxonomy): Eukaryota > Metazoa > Chordata > Amphibia > Anura > Hylidae > Phyllomedusa > Phyllomedusa bahiana. Next base: position 84,508 of record JAODAL010009802.1, read on the forward strand.
GGAAGAGATGTGAGGTATAATTTCCAGTCTGGTGTACTGGACAATGGAGGTTCAGCTTCGCCACCAGTGTCATCCATACATTCAGGGGACGAGGCCCAACGGTCTAAGGGAGCGGTATCATCATTGGAGTGAGCATCCCCAGTGTCGGGTGGGACTTCCCAGGTAGCAGCATGGGGTGATAGAGTGGAGGTGCTCTTACGTCCCTTCGGTGAAGGTTGCATTTTAGAGGACATATCACTCGGTAACGGAGAGACTATTGCAGGAGAGAGCCCCTGGGCAGATGAAGGAGAAGGATTGGCTGGCAGAGAACCGCTATAGGTTATGCAGGCTTGTGAAGCGTAAACCGCAGGCTGGGAGCCCTTAATGGGTCCAGGAGCGTCCGTTTTGAGTCCCTGTTGCCAAGGTAACAGACCACCGTGTTTTAAAGGTGGAGAAGGGAGCACTCTGCACTTCAGAGGCCTGAGTACCTGCAGAGACCCCAATGATTTCAGTCCTAGTATCCCTATCAGGTCACCGCTGGTGTGACAGCTCTGTGGCAGGCTCAAAGGAGAGAGGAGCTGGGGAGAGAGGTAGAGGGGCCCCTTTGCTGTGGTCCCTGTCAGGCGTGCAGGAGAAGGCCCAGTCGTGGGGGAGAGCTTAAAGCAGGACACAGTACCTGGTGTTGCCTGCTGTGTTGCGTCCAGAGTCCCCGTGCACTGGTCCCCTGATGCTGTGGGGAGCAGAAGCGGTGCGAGCGGTGACACCACAGCGCGCCCGGAGCCCTCTGCTGGCCGCAAGAAGTCCGTGCAGCGCCGCACGGCTGAAGATGGCGGCTCTTCCGGGATCCCACGTGGCGGTGAGGGAGACAGCAGCAGCTGCGATCCAGTGAGAGTGTGCGGAGACTGCGATCCGCCAGTCTCCTCCTGTAAGTGACCGGAGTCTCCAGGAAGAGGTGCGCTCTGATTCTGCAGCCCAGTCAGCACCGCTGCAGGCCGTGGAGAACAGGGAGATGGCAATACCCGGCACTGTTATTTGTTCAGCGGCCCCGCCGGACCTCTCTGGTTCCCTGATGTCTTCCCTGCGGCTGGGGTCTTTTTCCTGCGTCCCCTCACCAGGATGGTTCAGGATTGCCCTCGGTTTAACCAGTGGTGCTCAGGAGAGCAGGGTTCACACGTCCATCTTCCTCGGCGGTAAGCCACGCCCCGCCGGCAAATAGAAATCTGATATCTAGGGATAGGAGCAGCAATAGAGTTAAGGCATAAGATTAAATCCTGTAATTCATTGATAAAACAAATGAGAAACTGTTATTTTACATGGAGTTTCCATTTAAAATGGGCAAAAGAAACCGTATCATATTGGATACTTATACGGCATAACATAATTATTTATATTATTTTGTCTCATAAAAACATGATTTTTTTTTTTAAAAAAAGTGGCAATCATCATTTATGACTGTGAGGAGGGCCATGTAAAAAAAAGAGGCATGGCCTGAAAAGTTGGGGTGTGGTCCGTAAAAAAGGAATGCAGGCTTGGCGAGAGCCCTGAGTAGCAAATGTTCTAGCTATGGCACTGCTGCATTACTGAATTTTAAGTATTACTCACTGACCCATTACAACCTCTCTACATATTTCAATTGTTTGGCTTGGCTGGTGGGAAGAGACTTCTGAACTGTCAAGGGACTGTATCTTAGTTATTGGGTTTTGTGGTGACTCTTGACGTAATGTTTCTTACCTCACTACTGACTAATGTGTACATGTTAAATCTGTCATACATTTCAGGAGAGCCTTCATTAAGATGAGTGCAACTCCTGAAGCATTTTTGGCTTTGCGCTCCCATTTTGTCCGGTCTCATGCTTTACTGTGTATAAGCCACTGGATCCTTGGCATTGGAGATCGCCACTTGAACAACTTTATGGTCAATATGGAGACCGGAGGAATGATTGGTATTGACTTTGGTCACGCCTTTGGCACTGCAACTCAGGTAATTTAATGCAGTGTTTGCTGTCCTTCAGTCTGAAGAGATTTGTAGGTTTTTTGTTTTTTTTTAGCAATTTCTATCAAGGGAGGTCCTTGTTTTGAATGTAAATACAGATGTAATCAAGCTGAGTTTAAAATTTAGTAAAACTTTTATTGCTATCATGGCGTTTTATCTTTGGCCTTTACATTACACTACAAATATCCGTACTGCGTTATTATTACTTCTAAATCATAGCAACGCACAAGTCCAAAGACTTACAGATCTCTTTTTGTGTGATTTGTTAATTTGTCTGTTTTAGTAAATGCTTCAGTTCTCATGTAGTAATTTTATAGCACCTTTTCTTATAACTCTGTTTTGTGCTATGTTATACCTTCTGATTTAACTATGAAGAAACGGACTGCTGGGTCTCAGCATTACTGGGTGTCCATACATAGACTGATGCTGCTAGCACTGATTGAACAGTTTTAGACGGCAGGGACAAAACCCCAACTGGTAACACTCAATAGTCAATGTATTAATACATTTGTGGGAGGCATAACACAAGAACCACACCGCACACAGATCTAAGGAAAGATGCTCCAGAATTGGCTACATGAAGAATACTATAGAATATAGAATAGTATGTAATAAAAGACATGTCAAGAGAGGTCCTATCTAAATGGAAAATTCATTTTATAGATACACATAGTACATGAACAAAAAAGTTCACACTTATTTCCAGAAATTAATTTAAAAAAGTACATTTTGTACTATATAAATTGCATGGGCTAGATTTAAAAGGTTTACGCCACGTTACAAAATTTTCTGTACAGTGGTAAAAAAAGATGTGGTTTTTGAACCCCTTAATGACCGCCCACCGACTTCTGACGTCGGCTGGTGCGGGTCATTCGTCTACAGCGATGTCTTTTGGCGTTGCTGCAGACATCAGGGTTTGGGGCGCCCGGGCGCCACAGCAGCGATGAGTTTGGGGCTGTACTACACAGCCCTGATCCCAGAGCATCTCCTGCGAGCACCGAGAAGTGGGGGAACCCCCGCACCCCGGTGCTTTAATCCTTTGATTGTAGCGGATAGTCACCGCAGCGCAATCAAAGGGTTTCCCTGCTCTGTCGGGTGATCGGAACACCCGGTGACCCCACAGAGCCCAGGGAATGGCTGCACTGTCAGCCCTGGGGACCTAGAGTGGCCCCAGGGCTGTCTGTGTAATAAGCTAGTGACCAGGACAAGGTTGCTGTCCGATCACTGCCTGTATTAGCATATAGGGGAATAGCTAAACTTTACAAAGTGTAAAAAAAAAAAAAAAAAAAAAAACAGTTCTCCTTCGGGGGATTTAAAAAAAAAAAAAAAAAGGGAAAAAAAACATAAGTGAAAAAAATAAAAAGAATAAAAAAAAAAAAATAAAATTTTAAAAAAAATGTGCATGTATAACACACAAAAAAAAACCTACACATTTAGGTATCCAATGACCGTAATAACCTGTAAAATTTAATCAAACAGTTATTAAGGTGAAATGTAAATGGTGAAAAAAAAAATTTGTAAAAAAATGTTTAAAAACAATTATGAAATTTATTTTAAGTGAATTTAAACATCCCGAATAAAACGGGGCCTCGTACAAACTCTCATTTTAAAAAAAAAAAAAAAGTTTAAACTTTTTAAAGAAGGACCCCAAAACTAAAAAATTTTTGGGTCTTAACTATTTTTCAGGCCTGGGGTTTAAAGGGGGTTTTAAAAAAGCAAACCCCATCATATGGGGTCTTGGGGTGTTGGGGGTTTCTGTCTTTACAGAAACCCTACGGGTTTTTTGTTAAAAGGAAAAGGGGGCCTGTGTTAGTTTTCTGAAGTGTCCTTTCTAGAAAACATGTTAAATACTTTGTAATTTCCTTTATTATTATAATAACTTTGTGCATAGAAGTGGAAAATCTAATATGTATATTCAGCATGTGATATTTGAATAATTACTGCACCTAGTTAATAATTGCTTGCTGTTCAGACATTTCTACAGTGCACACTAGGGATTGGGATGTATTATTTGTTGCCGTTTGTGCATTATTTTCTCTAAATCTTGTACCACTTTTTTTAAAAGTTTTTACCTGTGCCAGAACTGATGCCTTTCCGCCTGACACGTCAGATAATAAATCTAATGTTGCCTCTGAAAGAAACTGGATTATTTGATTCTGTGATGATACATGCATTGCGGGCCTATCGAACAAACCCTGACCTGCTCATTAACACAATGGATGTGTTTGTAAAGGAGCCTTCACTTGACTGGAAGGTAAAATCTAGATTTGGTTACCAGTGTGACTTTGCTGAATATGAAAATAATATTATTTTAAAAGCCTACCATGATAACTTGTAAAGCTAGCCGTAGACATGAGATAGATGTTGGCTGAAGGATAATGGTGACTGCTTTACTTAAGCATCGGCAGAATTCCCAGATAAATGCCCCTGCCCCATTTGGCTGATTTTTCCCTTTTTGTAAAAAGTACTGGGTGGATGTTTTTTTAAATTGTTTATAAAATGGGAAATGTACCTCTCTATCAATGTACCTGTGGGCCCCTATTGATTTTCAGGGCTGTGGAGTCGGAGTCGGCTTTTTTGCAGGAGTCGGGGGTCTCATAAAGGGGGCCCGACTCGACTCCCAAAATATATTAATAAGTTGGTCCAGTTAGTTCGATGCATGCAAAGGCAAGGGAAATTGGGGCCGGCCCGTGCTACTGCTCTCATATCTTAGCCTTTCACAGAGGAGTGTAATTTATGACTAGCAGGACAAAGCGCTGCCCAGGGGAAAAGATCCGTCCCCGGGAAAAAAAGATTTCAGCAAAATTTTTCACCTGTTTTCAAAAAAGTAGAAGATTAACCATTCATCAAAATGACTTGGGTGAGGCAATTCCTTTTTTACCCTTCATTGTTAAAAGTTTTCCCCCTTTTACGCTTTGCCCCAAAACCCCAAATTTTGTGGAGAGGCCCTTCTCTATCCTGAGACAATGGGGTCAGATGTGAGGCAGTATGCAGGATCTGATGGAGGCAATGCTATTTTCAGAACAAATTCAGAGACTCCAAAATGTTCCTGCAGTGTTTTGCATATTTCAAATTTTTTTGTGTCCTAAAAATCATACCAATAAAATATTTTACAGACAAGCAAAATGGGAACAATGGTTTGAATTTGTGACTTTTAGGCTTATATCTACCCTTATACAGCTTTGTACATAAAGGGTACTGTAAACTTTTATACAGTCATCTTACTTTTTTCTTATCATAAATGTGATTTCAAGATTTAGATCTGCCAAAAGTTTTGCTCCCAAAAATCAAAGTGTTAATTTTTATTTTTTTCTTAGTATTTGGGAAACCACCTTTGTTTTCAGCTCCGCCTGAATCCTTCTGGGCTCTGAAACAATTAAGCATATCTTGACCAAAATCTGATCCCAGGCTCTTTACACATTCTCAATGTTGGTGCAGACTGGACTTGGATACAAATACAGCTTTTTTTTAAATCTTTCCCACAAGTGTTCAAAAGATCAAAAAATTGTTTTCCCTTTTTCTTATTAGGGGCTGTTTTACCTAAAAAGCTTGATTTTTTATCTAAGGTGATAAAAACCTGATGTTACCATTTTTATACGTATAGTTATTTCTTAAACTGGCCCGTAGAGGGAGTCTGAGTCGGAGGGTTTGGAAATTTAGGAGTCGGAGTCGGGGGGTTCGGCTGCTGATCCCGCCCTGCTTGATTTTCCTTAAAAGGGTTTTCTCTCAAAGTTTTATAGGATGCATGAATGAAATAAAGCTGCTTTTTCTTGTACCCTGGTCAAGCTGTCTGTAATTAGATAGAGCTCCGTATTCAGACTTCTGCTAATTAATAAATCCTGCTGTCAGGACATAGAAACGTTGAGTTAAAGTAAAAAATAAAAAATTACTGGCTTTTGTCTGAAAAGATCAGATAACAAACAAGTTCTCCTGTTAAGTTCTGTGCTGCCATGACCTGTGTGATGATGTCACTCCCCGCTATGATAGAACAAAAGCAGGGGGGAAATACAAAGGTCGGTCACTTGGGGGAACCCGACGAGCACAGAAGGTGTAAAAATCTTGTAGCTCCTTAACAAAAAAAAAATTAACAATGCAATATATTTGGAAAACATCTTTATTTAGTGTTCCCAACATGTTGAAAGCTAATTTTTGTAGCGAGACCACATCTTTAACACTTTGATTCTTCACAATTTGTTACACTAGACTTCAGTTCCTCTGGGTTTAATTAGGTCTCTTCATTTGTAGGTTTTATTTTGTTGAACTCAAGATTTTGTCCTCCAACCTCTATCTAATCTCATGACTAATGTCAGGGAGTTTTTAAAAGAATGAAATCCTTAACAAAAAAAAACCTTAAAACATATGTTTATTTGACACTTAAATAAATATGGGCACATTTGCAAAAAATGAAGATATTAACCCCTTCACAACATTGGATGGAAGCTTACGACCAAGTTGTGAAGATGTTAACGTAAAAGGACATAAGTTTATGGCCTTGGGTTTAGTACAAACTCTAAAACCGAGATTGCATGATCGCTGTGAGAAATCAGCTGTATATTACAACTGACATTCTGCAGCATTGGCTCTGACCAGAGATTACTGGGGAGGACGATTAACCCCTTAGCAGCCACGATCAATCGCGATCGAGGCAGCTAAGGGAAAGAAAAAAGGGGGCTCCCTCTGTCTCCATCACAGCAGCTGCTATCTTACCTGACAGCCCGGGAGCCTGACAGACTGATGTGCTGCCTGTAACGTCACGATGATTGGCCGTGCCCCGTGGTCACAGGCTGGGCATAGTGATTGACAGTCGTAATGGAGATCAGTACATAGCAGCAATACTGTGTATTGTTCTCCATTGTATCAGTGATCTGAAGATCACTGACACAAGTCCCCTGTAGGGAAAAGTTAAAAAAAAAAAACAAAAAAAAAACACACAAACAATTATATAAAAACACACACACCGCCCTTTTTCCCTTTACAAACACTCGTCGCCCCCAAAAAGGTGAAAAATAAAGTATGCATATTTGGTATCGCCGTGTGCGTAACAATCTACCCTATAAATCTGTTGTGATATGTAACCCACACGGTGAACGCGTTTAAAAAAAAAAAAAAAAAGACAGGCACAGAATTGTGATTTTCGTTTTTTTCCGCAGCACATAAAATGGAATAAAAAGCAATCAAAAACCCATATAAATGCCAAAGTGGTACCAATGAAAATGTCGGTTCATTTGGCAAAAAAAGCCTTTACACAGCTCTGTATATGGAAAAATAAAAAGTTATGTCGGATAATCCGACCAGTATTTGCTCAGTGCCGTGGGTAAATGCCCTAAGAATCACATATAAAGATGCTGAAAAATTGTTAGAATGTATATCTTTATTGAAAATGGTTCATAATAATACAAAAACCTGATAGAAGATGGCACAAATCACCCATCGAAAAACATACACAGTATGGACAAAGGATATCTAATACAGTGATTATAAATAAATGATAAATTACAGATTTATGCAGGTGAATAAAACTATATTATTTCATATTGTTGTGTAATATAACAAACCTGAACATGTAAAAACATCCAAATATATAGGAGGAATCCCAAGTCAAAGTGTGGGGCCCCCTGCGCTTCATCTTAATAGTAAGATGTCTATGGCTAGATAATACAGTAACAGCAGCACTCTACTAGCACTATAAAAAAAAAAGGGGAATTTTTTTGGGAAAAGCATTTGTGCTACTTTTATATACACAAACATGACGTTTTTAGTGTACATTTTTGATCAAAACTGTAAAAGCCCATCTGCTAACATCAAGGCAACCTCCGTACAGATTTGAAGATTCCAGCTATAAACTACTCTTATAGCTGGAATCTTCTCTCCTTGAAAGGTGGAGGTCGAACAGCCACCAAGAGAGGTAAAATATAGCGTAAGTTCCCATCTGTATTGAGGTCGCTTGACTTTGGTAGATGGGCTTTTACAGTTTTGATCAACAAAGTACATGAAGAACCTCAAGTTTTCATGTATCTAAAGTAGCAGAAATGCTTTTCCAAAAAATGTCCATGTTCCCTTCAACTGTTTTGTAGTGCTAGTAGAGTGCTGCCCATATTGTATTGTGTTTTCATTTTGCTGCCACACCAGCGTGAACCTGTTTATTTTTCTAAAAAATATTTTTGGATGTGCAGACCAAACTCTATTTGTATGGCTAGATAATATTGAGTTAAGGAGTCGGTAGGAGTACATAAAGGGTAATAAGGGAATGACAATTGGAACAGGGCAACAAACTAATAAATTTTGTTTAAAATATAACTAGCACATGGTATTTTCACGAGCGTAAAAAGGGGAAACCACAAAAAGAGCTTAAATTAAAAGGGAAAAGGGAAACAGCCATATTATAGAGATTAAAAAATATAGGGAAAACAGAAAATAAATTGAATAGGAGTCTATATTAATAAAGTGCATGGCCACGACACTGTGTGTGATGTCATGTACCAAGATGCTCAATGTCATCACGCTTATAATCAGAAATAGAATAAAGTTATAAGTGCCTAAAGAGGACATTAGGGGCCCCAAAAAAAATAAAACCTCAATAGCTAAGGGGGGAAAATAACAGTAAAATAAAAGGCTTGTTACACGGTTAAAGCGGGGCGTAAATTTTGCCCCGAATTAGCCGTGTGGCGGGGCGGGGCTGGAGCGGGGGGGAAACAGGGGGCCCGGGAACTTCGGCCCATATTGACTATCATGCTAAGCGGCGCGTATACGGCTATAAAGTGGACATGGTGCAATTATACTCCACGCCCTGCTGGAATCGCCGTGCCGGTGGAGAGGAGAGGTAAATAAAAAAAAAAAAAAAAAAAAAAAAAAAAAAAAAAAATCCATAGTTCTCTATGAGAACTGTGATTATTACCGTAATGGAATGTGGTCCGTTTTCGGCCCTAATTGGGAGCACTTCGGCGCGTCAATACGGACCGAAATACGGCCCATTTTAAGCCGTGTGAACATGGCCTTCCAAGAAGTAAACAGTAAGGTTATGTTCACATGGCTGATTTGGACGCTGTTTTCGTAGCATTTCCGCATCCTAAACAGCGTCCAAAAAGCTTCCCAAATGCCCCCAGTTCATTTTCATTGATTCATATGTAAAACTGCTTTGTAGGGTTTTGTTGCACTGGAGGGCTTCAAGAACCTCGGTGCGGATATTGGTGCGGTTTGTAAAGTTGAAATGTATTAGTCTGGTCAAGATAAAACCGCATCCTTAAACGTGCGTCTCAAAAACCTTGTTAAAACCTCTCCTTAAGCGTGTTTCAGTCGAGGTTGTGAATCGGCGTCCAAACAGCGTCGAAATCAGCCATGCGAACATACCCTAACAGACACATGATAATGAGTATCAGAGTATATAATATAGTATACAGGAAATATATACATAACAAGTGATGTTAAATTTAATAATAATAATAAGCTCATGAAACATGCACATTGAAGAAAGAAGATAGCGGTCTATTGATCATAGTAACGAAAATGTAACAGGAATGGTCACATGATGAAAAAGATGAAATTATTTACTCTATATTATATAATAAATAATATAAACACGGTAAAGGTACAATAAATATGTGGTATATATGCATAGAAATAATTTAAAAGTAACTGAATTTAATGTGAATAGATAAAAGTGTAATGTGCTTGCCCCGCCCACCTGCTACTTATTTACTGCCTTCTTCCTATTCACAGTGATAGGTAGAATCAGAGGTGGGTGGGCGGGGCGAACGCCAAATTATGAATTAAGTGGACTCATCTCTGGCAGAACAGGCTGCAAACAGCTGGACTTGAGTAAGATATTCTTTGAAACTACTGCATCTTACAGAATAGGGGATACAGTGCTGGAAACAGCAGGTCTGTCACCAGCTTGTGCTGTCCTCAGCAAGGGAGAAATAACTTATGTGACAGATTCCCCTTAAAGGGGTTGTCTCAATACAATGATTCATCTCACCTCAGTCCTGTTTTCTTGGTTTCATTTACTGGCTTCTCCTTTGCTGCAGTCAAAGCCAGGTCTGTAGCTATAGCAACCAGTGCTGGCAGCCTTCGGGGAGAGCAAAAGGCTGTAGATGTGATGAGCCCTTACAAGAGGGGAATGTGGAATATTAGGACATGTAAGGAATATTTTTTGCAAAGTGACTTGTTTTTGCAAGATCTTTAACATAAAAAGCAATATTTGTAGTGAGACAACCCCTTCAACTGTTTCATTCACATTGCTAGATAATGGCTTTCCACTATAAAAAAAACTGCAGTAAAACAGTGTTTGCACCTGTATATGACAGTTTATCTGTTAAAAAGTCAAATATTTTAAAGGGCCAATTGGTTTTGGGAAAATTCTGAACTTGGTTTTTTACAGTAAATTTTACTAGATTATTGTTTTGTCAAAATTTGTTGCTTTAAAATAATTTCACAAAAAATGTTCTCCGCTTGTAATTTGACATTTTCTTCTCAGGCTGGGTTCAACTGGCTAAAGATCACAAAATGTGAACCCAGCACTTTTTTTCTGCCATAATTATTGGTTTATTTTGTGTTTTTTCATAATTTGTGCTAATAATTCATTTTTGTTCGTTATGTACAATTGAATTGTTTTGTAGAATTTTGAGGCAAAGCAATTGAAAAAAGGAGGAGACTGGGTGAAAGACACAAACATTACTGTACAAGACTGGTATCCAACACAGAAAATCAATCGCAAACAAAGTTAGTGGTGCAAAATCCTGAACAATCATGTAGGTGTTCACAAGGGGGTTTTCCCATCAACCTATCTTTTAATTTATGTTTTTTTTTCTGCGGTTGCAAAAAATTTAACATGTATCTATTGTTGTAATTGTTTCAGCTAAAATCATAAGTACATACAGATGAGGCTGTTCTCGCACAATGCTTTTTATTGCAATTGATAAATCATCCTGACCTACATTACCCAAGCCAAGAGCCGGGCATAATAGTATGCCTACTCAGTGCCAGAAGCAGGGTTTAATGGGATGCCTGTCAATTTTACACTGACTACTACGTAAGTAGTACAGTATATAAAATGAGTGATGAGTCCACTAGTATGACTTAAAAGTAGTGGGAACAAGTTTATTCTAAATAAAAAAAAAAGAAGTCTCAGTTAAAAACTTATACCTACTTTTATATCCCCGCTTTCCTAAAGCTTTCAACCTGACTGTTAATAAAAAAAATCCCCAATGGTGCAAAAAAAAAACAAAAAAAAAACATGGTGAAAAATTTAAAAACAGTGCCAAATTTATGAAAAAAATTTACACCCTCCAAAATAGTGCCAGTGAAGTCTTTCTGCAACAAAATGCCCTGCGCAGTGTTTTTAGAATTTGTTTTGTATGCGTACAAGTAAAAGTCATAAAAAAACTCCATACATTTGGTATTGCTGTAATTATAGTGATGTAGAAAAAAGGCTTTTGTGGTATTTTTACTGCATAGTGATTGCCATAAATTAAAAAAACAATGGCAGAATTACCATTTTTTTCCCCCAGAAAGATTTAATAAAATAAAACTAGTTCCACAGAAAACAAGCCTTAAGTACCCCCTACGAAGATTACAGCTTTTTTGGGGATGGAAAAAGTTAAAATAATTTTCTGGTTTCAGGGGTAAAAATAGGTTTTCCTAAGGTGTTAAAGGGTTTCCCTTTTAACACATGGCAGTTTTTAGAATGACACTACAGTTTTTCATTCAGTTTTTTAAGCCAAAGTCAAGAGTGGACTTAAAAGGATTGGGAGATATAAAGAAAGGACTTATGATATTACATGTTGCTGGATCCCATTTGCCTTTGGCTCAGAAAAGCATATCCTAACAGCAGTGGCATTGTTCTATAGAAAAAATGCTGTATGTGAAACTACCCTGAAGATGGCACTGTCATACGATGCCACCTTTACCACAATTCAGATACTGGAATTTCTGATCTACTAAATCATCTCTAAGTTCTATTTTTGTGGAGTGGAAACAAAATCAGAAATGGTTTAAGGCTTGTTTGGTCCCTGGAGAATGCTACCTATTGGAATTTATAAAGCCTAATGTAAAATTTGGTGATGGAGGGGTAATGGTATAGAGCTGTTCTTCAGTATTCGCGGTCATCCTCTAATTTCCAGTAAACTGTCGTGCTACTGCTACAGCATGCAAAGATATTTTAGACAAATGAATGCTTCGAGCAGTATAGTTTTTCCAGTTCCAGAGAGACAGAACGCTTAAAAATCAACTCAGACCTTATACAGACAAGCTTAATAGACCACCTATAAAATGTGTGGTGCTTTTCTATGCGTCTCTGATTTAGTGTAGCAACATTCAAAGTTTTTTATATGCATTAGCCTAAACGAGCATCAGAAATGAGTCAGAAGAGGTTAGTGGCCGCAATGTAGATCATTTTGGTAAAATGTAAAGTATATACCTTCATTAGTAAAAGAAATGCTTACATAATTTATTTCAGTGAAGAGCTGCGACTGGGACACGCTAAGTCAAAAGTGTATAAACAATTCTGTGATGTTGCACGTGGAGATGAGGAAAATAATATACGGGCTAAAGCACCTGATGATGGACTTTCTGAGGAGACTCAAGTAAAATGTCTTATCGATCAGGCTACCGACCCCAATATCCTTGGCAGAGTCTGGATAGGATGGGAATCATGGATATGAAAATGTTGCAACCGATGGAACAGAAATACCCTACTGTTATCGTGTCCTCTAGGACTTCTATTACATACACTTGTCTATAAAAGATGGATGTAAATAATATAGTCTAAGTAATAATTGGTTCAGTAAACCGGTAAAAATTAGCTGATAGCAGACATGACTATTTTTCCAGGACCTTATATAAGAATTGTTATATCATTGTTCCTGCTACGTATGAGACAACAACAAACTTTGCATATTTTTTGTTTAGACTATTATATTTTGAGATTATTCCAGAATAATAAAATAATTTTGTAAAATTGTCATTCTCTCTTGTATTTTTTTGAAAAAAAAAAAATTGCCAACAATGCAAATCATCCAAAACCATTTTCATCATCCGTTTTGGTTATCCACTATGCAGTTTCAATTTACTTATCAGGACCCAGGAATGTTGCATAAGCTAGAAAAAAAAATGCAGAGCTACCACTCGACCATTCACATTCCCAAAAAGTAATAGGGGATAATTTATGAAGTGACTTGCTCCAGTATTCTAGCAATAGTTGCAAATTTTTCTGCAAGCCGCATTTGCTCAAAAGTTTGCAACACTTAAAGGGGTTTTCTCACTACAAAGATCATATCTGTAATGTTGGGGGACAGTAAAAATAAGTAATTTTGCAATTGGTTTGTATTACCTAAATCATTTAGTATAGCAGCTGTTGACTAATTTGTGTCGGTCTAGAGCTACTTCTGCAGCCTGGGATCAGGCCACGCTTTCTGTGCATTGATTTGCTGCCTGCATTTAGTTCAACCTCTGGTCAGGTTACGCCCCTGTGCTGTGATTGGCTTTCATGCTCTCTCTGCTCAGTTCCCCCTGCGCTGTGTGAAACAGGCTGCCTGTGCCTTTGCTCTGATGTAAAGGGTCTGGGCAATTACGGAGTCTCTTTAGCTGCCAGATTCACTCCCCCCACATACAACACACCCTTATACACTCTGCTCCCCCCTCTACTGCCTGCCTGGTAACAGAGGGGGGAGCAGAGTGTATTTCTTACATTTGTTTCAGGTGTCAAATGTCCCTGTGCCTTCCTGGTCTCATCAGGTCTGGAAATTAAGGCATTTCTGTGCCCATGTGCATCTTAGATATATTTGTACCCTGTAGTGTTGTGTGCCCACGTACAAATAATAGGGCTGTTATGTATGTGACACTGGCTGTACATAACCAGGATTGTATTAGGGAGGCAGATATAGAAATATAGTTAGGTAGGAGAGAGAAAAGAGAAACAGAATGAGTGGTTATGGCATGGTGGTAACATTGGTTTGTAGGGGCTATTCACTGACAGGTACCAGGTATTTTCATGTTTAATATGAATGTAGTGCAACGCAGTTATGGCATGTTGGTATTGTTTTGTCACTATGTAGTGGCATAGTGATATGTAGTCACATTTGATGTTGATATGTGGTTATGGCATTGTGGTAATATTCAGTCACTATGTGGTGGTGATATGGAGAGGTCAGGGCTCTTTCAGGAGATAGACATATCAGACATTGATGGGATATCCTAGTGATATGAAATTGTAGGGATTACATGGGGTGGGGTAATATGGACAAAGGGGCGCCATCAGAATGTAATTAGGTGAGCCAGGAAGAAAATTACATGGGTGGAAAACTTGTCATCTGTAGCCGCACAGAGCAGCGCTGAATGCAAATTGCAATTAGAAGAACGGAAGAGATGTGGGTTGGATTAGTGCAGCCCTGTGTTCCTGGACACAATGACAAGATTTCACTTTCTGTAATATTACGGGGCTGTATTTATAACTGTTTACACCAATGCAGGTGTTCTAGTTACAAGGAGCTTGTGGAGGGAGGTGACAGCTCTGCAGGCATGCGAACTGACCATTGCAGGATGTCTGCAGAGCTGTGACACCCACTCCCTCTCACTGCTCACATAGAGTGAAGAGAACTTGGGGGGGGAAAAGGGAAAGGGGAGGGGTTTTTGTTGAGGTCACCCCCCCCTTAAGTGGGGGAAAAACATCCCTACGGGGGGAGAGATCCCCCCCCGGGAAATTTAAAAATTCCCAAAGCCAGAGAAACAGTCAGATCCCTGGGGAAAGCCTTTAGTTGGGAACCCCCGGGTTTTTCCCCTTAAGCGTTAAATTTTAAAGCACTTTGTGGACTAAATACAAAGGGGTGGGGACTCGCACAGACTGACAAATTTTCTATTATGCCAAAAAGTGCCATGAATTATACCAAAAATTGACTCCACTTCCTACATGGTGTAGATTTTTCTGTCAACTGCATGGCCACTAAACGATGTTAAATGTCCGATGCCGTAACCCCTTTCACGGGGGAATTAAACCAAAGCCCTTTAATGAAAAAAAAAATGAAAAATACGAAAATTTGTTTTTGTCCTGTAGGTAGGGTTTTTTTTTAGTCCAAAAATTTTGTATCTGCGCCGTTTTGGCCCAGGTTGCCCTCATTCCGGTCAGATTTGGTAGCGCATGTGCAATTGGCTGCTTAAGGTGCGCAGGAGAGCCAAGGCTTTTGACCAAAAGGGTTTTCATGAAAATTTTTTAAAATTTACAGCATTGCCATTTTTAACATTCTACCCAATACTACTAAGAATAACCCAGACTAGTCTTTTTAATTTAAACCCCGGGGAGGTTTGGAGGGGGGGGGGGTGGGGGGATTTAATTTATGTTGGGGTAAAAAAAAAAAAAATCTACCAAGCTCCCTAAATAAACTTTTTGCATATACATCTTTATTTTGGTGTATTTTGTTTTTTATTATATATATATATATTTAAACTATATCTGTGTGGGGAAAAAAGCGGGTTTTTTTTCTTAAAGCAAAACATTAAAATGAATCAGAAATACCTCTTTTACTTTGTTAAGGGTAGTAAATAAACTATTCTACCCTCCCAAATTGGGTTTTTGTTGATGCAATATTTTACATGGTGATAGAGGCCCTTTTCCCAAACAACCATCATTTCCCAAAATTCAAAATGGGAAAATTGTTTTTTCAAACCCTGTGTAAAAAAAAGCTTTTGGGAAATATTTTAAACACCCTTAAAAAACCCCTTTGTGCAAGTATGTTAGCACGGGTTGAAAACATTTTACTAAAGGGGGGAGAAGCTATAAAAACTGCCCTTTCTTGGAGCTGTTGGGGAATCGGGGAGCATTCCCTTTTGTTTAGTTTTCATTTAAAACTCCCCAAAATGGCCGGGGAAAAAAGAGAACTTTCATGGGAAAAACTGGACAGTCTATTTCTTTGTGCAAGAGATAAACCCTATTCCATGGAGAAATTGTTTAAAGAAACTAAAAATTTTTCCTAAAACGGTTTTTAAACTACCCCCTTCCAGAGGAGAGTTTAAAAAACAGGCTCTAAACCGGGAATAGAAAGAAAGTGGGGGGGGCCCCCTGCACAACTGAGAAAACAAGACAAGTACTTTTTAGTGTTTATTTTGGGAAAAATGGGAACACCCCCCACGGGTTTCCCAAACTGGCAGTTCATTAAATAGTCCCCCGGCAAAAGGGCCAGGTCAAGGGTTTTACAGTGAAGGGGGGAAACCTCCGGGTGTGGCCGCGGGGCCGGGTTTTTGGGCAAAGAAAAAACCCAATTTTTCCGAGACTGGCTAATAAAAGGGGAAAAGTTTAAATTTTGGGGCCAAAAGAACACAGACTTGGAAAAAGGAAAGGGTTTTGGAAAAAAGTTTTTAAAGGACAACAAATTGGGAAGTTTGAGGTGTTTGGATCACACAGAAAACATTTGTGAGAGGGCGGGGAACAATTGAAAAGGCGGGGAAGAGCCCCCCTGACGCCATCTTCAAGTATGTGGGGGTTTAAATTGAGGGTTTCGGGGGTTGCTTTGGTGTTGGTAAAGGGGGAAGATTTGAGAAGGTTTTAAAAAAGGGTTTTTTGAAAAAGGGAAGGCTATCCCCATTTTCCCAACCCAACTTTGTGGGAACCAGCGTTTGTTTGGACCCAATTTTTATCCTGAAAAACGGGGGAAAATAAACCCAAAGCCACCTAAAAATTATGCAAAAACCCATTTGGGGAAGAAGCGGTAGGGGGTTTTTTCTATCGGAAAAGGGAAAGTGGCCACCCCAGTCCCAGATTTCAACCCCTTTGAGCTGTTTTGAAAGGTTCTTTTTAAATTTTTGACTTGTAATAAAAATTTAAAAATTAAAAAAAAACCGACCCCTACCCCTCCCCCTGTACTGTACTTCATTTGCACATTACTTTCAACCCCCTGCCCCACTTTTATGTTTTCCCCTCCCACCCCTGGCTTTTTTCCCTTTTAAAAACGGGGAATTTTGGTTACCCCAATAAACAAAAAGGCGGGGGGAATCCGGGGATTTTCCGTAAAAGCTCTGGGGCAAAAAATTCACCCTTTAAGTTTAGATTAGAAATTTTAAAGGGCTTTTGTGCCACATATACTGTAATTACCCTGCTAAATCTTAATTTTTTTAAAAAATTTTTTTTGGAAAACCTTTTTACATTTTTTTTTAAAAAAAAAAAAAGGTGGGGGTTTAACTTTTTTAAAGTCTTTTTTTCACTTGCAAATGACTTTTTAAAATAATCGGGGTAACCCCCTTTAATTTATCATCGTGTAATGCAAAGTGCGTCCTTAAAAACGGGGGCTGGAATACCAATTGAAAACCCTTTTTATGGGGGAATTTGGTTCTGGTTTTTTTTTTTTTTTTTTTCTTGCACACTCTTCCCCTCCATACAGGATTAGGGAAAAAAATTAAAAGCAACACAGAAGGACCAGAAATTTGGAACATCCCTCCCCGCAGGTGACCCGGGAACCCCCTCAGAAACCCTAAATTATTTTTAAAAAGAGAGCCCGGAAAATACATTTTCTAAACCGGGCCACCAAAAAATTTCCCTAATTGTCTCCATTCCCCTTTGGGAAATCTGTTTTCAGCTCCCCGAAGAAACTTTTACCAAACCATATTTCCAAATGCCCCAATTTTTGTTACTTTACCAAATAAATTTTAACCCCAATACCAAAGACTACAATATACAAGGATCAAATAATAGCACTAAATATCACTACCATATCGTGACCAATACCACCAAAATGGGGGGTGTACTCACTTTTGTTGCCAGCGGTTTAGACATTGAAGGCTGTGAGTTATTTTGGGGTTCACGTTTTAGTACGTCCCGGGGCCCCCAAAGGGGGCCCTTTTGCGGGGGGATCGCAAATGGGGATCGCCCCCCCCAGAGCCCCCGGGTTTTTAGCGGCAAATTTCCGCTAACACCCGGCCATTACGCCGGCGGAAAAAGGGAAACCCATCGCCCGCCCCCCGCTTTTTTAACCCCTTTCAGTTTGCCCCCGGCGAAAGGGAATTAACATCGGGGGCCCCGGCCCTGATCTTCAGGGTAAATGGGGCCATCCCCGGGCCCCCTTTAGCTGCGCGACCCCAAAACCGCCCGGGGGCCCCATGGCAAGGGGGCCCTTTTAACGCTCCCCTTTCACTGTCATGTCCGGGTTTTGGGCCCCAAATTCCCGGATGTAGACAAAAAAGGGGGAAAAAACCCCCACCTTTGGTACATCTAAGCTTTGGGCCCTATCCCTTTGTATTACCCCCTATATTAACGATCGGCCACCTTTTTAGTCAACCCAACCATAGGTGGACTCAATTTTTCCCAGAAAAAAAAAAAAAAAAAGTTTTTAAAATTCAAATCCCCCCCCCTTTCCCCTTTTTACAAAAAAAAAAAGCAATAAAATAAAAAAAAAAAAGGAATTTAAAAATGATCAAAAAAGTTGCTCCCTTTTCCCCAAACTGCTAGCAATAAAAAGTACACTTCGCCCCCCCAAAAAAATGCCCCCCCTCACTGACGTCCGTGGGGTTTATGAAAAAAATTTATTGGTTTGCAAAAAATTGGGCTGTGGGGGCAAAAATTTTCAAAAATAAAAAAGTTTGGATTTTTTTTTTAGGTTTACCCAAAACATAACGGAAACCCTACATGTTTGGTTTATTGGGGAAAGCTTTACAACTGTAGAATACAGATAAAAAACATTATTTTTATACCAAAGTTTAAAACCGCCGTAAAAAGCAAAAAAAACCCGCAAACTGGGGGAAAATTACTTTTTTTTTTTTTTCACTTTTGGGCCCCCCACTTGGAATTTTTTTGCGGTTTCCCCATATTTTCTATAGTATATGAATAACCCCCTTTAAAAAAGAAACATTTTTTTGCCCCACAAAAAAAAAAGCCCTAATGTGTCTTTTGTAGGGGGAAAAAAATTAAAAAATTTTTTATGGTCTGGAAGGCAGGAGGGAAAAACGAATGTTTTCCAACAAAAAAAAAACCCCGGGGGGGTCCTTAAAGGGGGTTTTTTAAACCCTGACAGTGACACCTGTAAAGGGAAAAAACCCTTTTTCAGTTGATACCTGTTAAAGTCGTAAAAGAGGAAAAAAAAGAAAAATTTTTTTGGAATGAGAAGGGGGTGTCCCAAACTTTTGGTCGTCTGTATGTGGTGTGTGAGAAGTATATATATATATATTTTTATTAAATATATAAAATATATAATATTTATATATACATTTACAAAAACCCCAAAACATATACACCCCCCCCTCAGTGGGAAATTTGTGTAAAATTGGGGGCCCCCCAGTTTTTTTTAAAGGAATCCAGTAGTAGGTAGGTGGATGTAAAAGGCCACCTAGTAGGACAGGTAGTTATATTGGGCTCCGCATTAAGTGGGGTAAATTTTATTAGGCCCCCAATGGGTTTATTATTAATCCCCCCAAATAAAAAAAAAGATAAATACCCCCCCTTTTCCCACCAAAAAAAACACCTCTATTTTAAAATCCACACAGGCCCCAAAGACATTCCCCCCGGCATCTTCTGGTCATAATTTTTAAGGGCCCTTTTTTTATAATTTTTGGTACATCGCCCTGTGGGACGCGTAAAGTAGTTGGGTAAAGAAAGGGACCCCATATTTCCCTAAATTTGTATCTATTTGTGGGGGCCGCATAAAATTTAAAAGAAAAATTATGTGAAACTGGGGGGGCGTTGGGTTCACCCCGGGGGGCGGGGGGGCCCCCTCTTCACATTTTGGTCGGCCAAATGGGGCCAGTAGCTTATTTTCCCCCCGGGGGGGTTTAGGCCACGCACAACACATACTTCGGGGAAGGGTTCTTGCCCTCACTGCCTCAAGAGATTGTGCCTGTAAGGTATGGCCTCTACCCTCCATCAATTATGTTATGGAGCCTAGCACCAGCACAATATACAACCCCCCCCCCTCCACCCATCTGTGAAAAGACACAATAGTCCGTGCCGTACTCCACCCCGCCAGTTTCTTTTTTTCTTTAAAATTGTTTCTGTGGGGCCGCCCGGGGGAGAGGGGAGAAGTATTGCTGGACCTTGTTCTCATGTCACTGTGCAAAACTGGGTGTTTGGGAAATTTTAAACCCCCCCCACATCGCTTTATGGGGACCGAGGCAGTGCGTGTGTATACCACAATTTTTTAACAGCGGGTGAAATAAGTTTTTTTTCTAAGTTTAAATATATTTCTTTTCAGGCCTTTTTGACATGAAATGCTCCCCCAGACATCTTTTAAAACCCAAACCAATCTACACCAAAAGGGGAAAATTGGCCCTACCCAAAAAAACTTCGTGGGGGTGTAACCCCTGGCCTCATCAAAACCCCTTGGGGGGAAAGCAATGAAACCAAATGAAAAAATGAGCAAAAAAGAGGGGAGCCTTTTTCTTAAAAATTTCAGGTGGGAACCAGTTTTTGTGATTTATTCTTTTGCACCTTAGAACCCCTGAGAAACAAGGGAAATTGGGGCCTTTTTGGTTACCACCTGCAGAACCACTACTTTATAGGGTTTGTCTTGGGTAATTGCCTATTTATATCTAAACCGGGTTAAATTTGTTCCAATACGATTAACAACAATGATTTATTCATAACCCGGACAGGTTTAAATTTACAGAAGATACATTGTTCCCTTTATTTTTTGAGCAGTGTACATGAATTCTTTTCACATCTACATCAGAAGCTCTGTTAGGGTATATTCACACGGGATGGATCTGCTGAGGATTGTTCTGTGCAATAAGTCACAATTTTTTCTGTAAAATCTGATAAATCCACAACAGGGTCCTTTTGTTTGGAAAATTTTCCCTTTTGGGCATGGACCCCAGACAGAGGGAAAGAATATGGGGCAGTTTATCCGAACCCTTTTTTTGTCCTGTTTTAGTTTCCGCCCCCACGGAAAAGGGTGGATAAAAGGGTTTTTCCCCTGCGTTTTTAAACGGGAAAAGCCCCCCCCTTCCCCCTTGGGGGGGTGCACATATTTCCGTCCAAAAACCGACGGAAAAATGTCATGCACCAACTTTTTTGGGCTGCACTGGGAATGCGCAGGGTTTTCCTTTGGGCCCCGTTGTGCCCCGTTTGTGGCCGGTTTTTTTAGACGGGGCTGCCCAAAAAAACAAAAAACCCTCTGAAAAAAACGGCCAAAAAACCCCTGCCGTTGGGACATTTCCTTAAACCCCTCCCCTCAAAAGATTTATTAAAAAAAATTGGAAAAAAAACCCGAAGACACCATTTACGGGATACCCAAAAAGACTTTTCAAAGGCAGTGGGGTTTGTCAGGTGCCCATGGTGTCTGTTAAAACCTTAACCTGCGCCAGAATTTTTTAACACTGAAAACCTCCCCGGTGCATTTTTTGATTTTCAAGTCCCAAGTTTTTCAATTTACTACACAATAAAAACCCGTAAATTTAAAAAATATTTTTGGGGAAAGTGGTTTTTAGGTGCAAATTTTTTTTTTTTAACAAGTCTTGAATTTTTAAAATTTTTTTTTTTTCCCCCCTTTTTTAATTACGATATGTAATGTGGAAAAAATGCTACAAGAAAAAACACAAACATTTTCTGCAGAAAAAAAACCCAATGGCAATCTATGTGTGAAAACCGCCAAACTGTTTTTTTTATTGTTCTTTGTCTCTAAAAGTTTTAAAATGTGAAACTACCCTAAGGGTATGTTCACACGGCGTTTCTGGATCCGATTTTGGATCCAAAAATCGCGTCCAAAAACGCAGCGTTGATTGGATCCTAAACGGTTCCAACATGTATCCAACACGCAGCAGGATCGCACCCTATAGTTTAGTATAGGCCTACTGCTGCGTCTTTCAGACCAAGACAGGACATGACAATTGTTAGGACGGATCCGAAAGATGCAATGAGACCCGTATCAGTGATCACTCGTCTGAACCCCGATATGTGTTTTACATTGCGAGCAGTGTAAAATCACGCTGCTCATTGTTAGATGCGTGTTTGGGTCCATTTAGACAGACCCAAACACACACTCAAGAATGTATGTTCACACGGACCCAACACGCTGTGTGAACATACCCTAAGAGTAAAATTTACTCATCAGATTCTACCATTGAAGACAAGGTCATTTGTTTCCATCGGATATTATAGTCAGAAAACAAGTCCCATTTATCTCTGCGGTTTTGGACACAGATCTGACATAGAAATAAAAACATATAATTTATTCCATACTTAAGATAAAAAAAATGCAGGGGGCTCCATGCCATCAATTTGTGGTCCGAAAGATGCAGCAGGAGCCCTATAATAAACTATAGAGTGCGATCCTGCTGCATTCAACACGCATCCAAACACGCAGCTGCATGTTGGATCCGTTTAATGCGATTTTTGGATCCAAAACAGATCCAAAATCGGATCCAGAAGCGCCGCGTGAACATACCCTTCGGCATGGAGAACCTTTATGATACATTTTTTGGTGCCGGAGATTCTGCAACATTTTTTGCTTTCTTGCACATGCCTGTATCCGACAGGCTGTTTCTCCTGGGCATCATTTGGACATTTGGGGATTCGCCTCTAAATTTCAGGAGATTCCAGTATGTGGTGAGCACTAACTTTTCTTTTGTATGTCTGACACAGAAATTTTTTTGACTTGGAATCTGATTAATGAACTGATTGAAGAATTAGGTCAACGAGGATAGTTTACTTTGGGTTTTAAACGAGTATTTCCAATCAGAACCTGCGTGGATTCCAACTTGAAATATTCGTTGTGTGGATGCAGCCTTGGAGATAGCGAAGAAAAATATTATTTCAATGACAGAACAATACTGAAGGTCAGTGACAGTGGGTGATTTCTCACTATGCTGTGCTCACATTCAACAGCAGAGGGAGCCTTTTACTTAAACTTTCAGGTGGGAACACAGTTGTGTGTAGGTCATGCTTTTGCACACTTAGAACCATTATTGATGGCTTGTAATTCACATGCAAATAAATAACGATATCATAACACATCTGTCCCCTTGTATTTTCTGATGAGTATAAAAACACCAGTTTGATAATCATTACATTTACAATGCTTATCTTTACTTGTGATCAACTTCATATTCAACCACAGCAGATATTCCATTAATTGAAAGATACCTATAGCTATAGCTAGACCACACTGAATACTCCATTGGGTTTGCGTCATGGTGTCTGTCATTTAAACATAAAAATAGTACTGCATGCTGCGCAATTTATTCCTTAATTGTCAGCGGAATTTGTGCCTAAGGCTCTGAACTCAGCCTCCAATGCAGATGTGAATCGGGCCTCATTTACATCAGTCCCAGTCTCTCGGTATACTTTTGGAGTATAGGAAGAAACCCATAAAAACCATGGAGAGAGAATACAAATGTCATGCAGATGTGGTCCTTTCTTGGATTTAAAGCCATAACCTGGGTATTGGAAGGCAATAGTGCCACCCACTGATTTGCCAGGCAGACATAAAATGTGCCATGTACAAGGAAAACCATAAACTGTTTGACATTAAAGAAAATGTGGTTTGGAAAAACTACAATGCAAAATGAATGCAGTTACCCCACATGACGCACTAGTTATGTGTGGACCCAATTTAAAAGATTTTCACTATCTAATCCATTGTTCTAGTCACCTGATGATGCTCATATCTACTGAGGTGTGATACATGTAGGGTGCTTCACTAAGATGACGTATATGTGTGAGATGTAACCACAATGACGCAGTCTCTGCACTCCGTGTTTTAGTTTTCATAACACTACGATAATCCAGGGGTAAAATACAGTGGAGCTGAAGGGTTAGGAGCCACACGGCTGTTCATTTAAAGAAACAGTGCTTGGAAATGTAACTGCTGCTGTTGTTTAGGTCTTTTACCGCAAGCCATGTCTATATGATCTGTAAGGCTGCATTTATACAGAATTGTGATGCACTTTCAATGGCTTTTATGGGGATTTTTTTGTGGTAAAAAAAATGCTGCAGCTGAATAGTCTATAATTTAAAACAGACAACTGGTCTGGGTATTGTGCTTTTACTGAAAAAAAACTTGTTACATATATAATAAAAAAACGCTTGAAATTCTTGATATTTTTATAACAAGCTTTTAATGACGAAGAAAAAAAAAATGTGATTTCGGCCCAAAAGTATCGTTCCCCTTAATGATCATCCGGTTTCACCATAGCAGACGTTTCCTGTAAGTTCAGGTAACCTATTATTAATGCTTTCACTTGTGTGTAC
>JAODAL010009803.1:0-108631 GCA_025379985.1 Phyllomedusa bahiana
TGCAAAATCCCCCCCTTTTTTGAAAATTGACTTTCCTGTAGGATTCGAACATTCCCCAAAATAGATTGGGATTTCACGGATGCACAGTGGTATGGTTTGGGGCTTATTTTCTCGGGGGAAAATGGGGGGAAAAGGGCCCCGGGATTGGTGGGGGGGGCTTGTCCAGGGAAATTGCCTTGTTCGAGTTGTTTCCCATTGTGGGGAGTTGAGATTTGGAGAAACGACTCGAGACAAAAAATTTTTGGTTTTTATTGTGATAACTTTGGGCGTTGTCCCGGGGATCAAAAGCCTTTTGGGTTTCCTTTTTCCCCCTGGGTGCATTCTTTAACTTGGTTAGTGGTTTCTAGCCTTATTGCCTGGTAGTGGTGGAAAAAATGTTCCCGGGGGGTTCAGAATTAATAGCTGTTTCTCTTTTGCAGTGGTAAACCGATTTCGGGTTGGCTCCAAAGGGAGCGACGGAGGGGACTGGGTTTACCCGGCATTGGGGTTTCTTTTAAGAAGAAAGATGGGTCTGGGCAAAAAGTGACAGGGGGGGTCCCGGGGCCTATAGGCCCTCATGGTGGATCGGGAGTTTTGGGTAGCAGGATTGGGGTGTGTTGTTCCTTGGGGAGGATAAGCTGGGGACTTTGTTATCCTTTTTGGGTCTGTGTCTGCGAAAAGGGATCAGTTTCCGGGGGGGAAAAAGCTTTTACAGCTTTGGCTTTTGGTTTTTTTAAAAGAAGCGGGGGGGCCAGATCGCACCAAGGGGAAATTTTGATTCTTCAAGCTTTTTGGGTTTTTGAGGGCTAGGGGTCTTGGATGGGGGGTTTTTTTGTTGGGGTTTGGAATGTTTGCTTTTTACTTAGATAAGGTTGAACTTGGGTTTTTGAGGTTTTTTTGTTTTGCTTGGCCTTTTTATGACATTTTTTGGGGGTTTGAGGGTGGGGAGTTTTTTTCTCCCATCAGGACCGTAGAGTGGGATCTTGGGGGAAGGGTGTTTTTTTTACGGGGTAGGGTTGAATTTTTTGCTCGATGTCAAAAATGGATATCCCCAAGGGGGGGTCTTTTGGAAGGGCATGCCTGGTTGGTTTTGTGGCTTTTTGTGCGGGGGCAGCCCAAGGGAAAGGGCCATCTTTTGACATGCGGGGGGATCTTTCGTCGGGATTTTCCAGTTTCCCCGGCGGCTTTTTTTACGGGTTTTGTTTGGGTCGGGTACTTTTTTCCCCACTCCCTTTCCCAAATTGGGGGACAACAGAGGGGGGCGGGTGGGTTTGTTCCCCGGCTTATTTTGGGCATAGGTTGTTGGGATTCAGTCACTATAGGCTGACATTCGCCCTTTTTTGATAATTGGGCTGATGTTTTTGATGGGGGGGGCTTTTCGGATATTTTTTTGTGTGGAGTTGGTCATTGTTATTTTGTATCCAGTTGTTTTTTTAAAGGGGGCCCCCGAGGGTGGTGGGGTCCTTGGCTATTATATGTTTATTGGGTGGGCAACGTGAGACAGGAAAAAATGGGAGCAGCTAGGCTTTTTCCCCATAAGACGCGGTGATGTGGGGGTTGGGGGAGAGAAAACTTTTATGGGGAGCTGTTGGCCATTTGCATCATTTTGGGCGATTGGGTTGGGGTCCCCAAAGGAAAGATTGGTGCCCCACCCTCCAGGGGTTATTTGTGACATCCGTTTGCGACCTGTTGCGGTTTTTGGGCGAGTTTTGGGATGGGGTTGGTTGGTTTGGATATTTTTCTCAACGGGTTAGGGCCGGGGCTGGTCAGCGAAACGGGGCAAACAGGGCAAGGGGTTAAAATTAACGGGGGGCCCTGTCTGAGTTTTTTTCAAAACGGAGTTTTCTCCTCTTGGTTTTTGGGGTCACAAAGTTTTAAATTTTTCAAAAGGAGTATTTTTGAAAGCAGTGAAGATTGCCCCTTTGAGCCGTAGGGATTCAAGAGGTATTGAGAGGGTGTGGGGCTTTTTTTTTTTGGGGACTCAATGCATGGGGGGCTGGGATGTTGGGTTTGGGCCCTCGGGGTTGGGGGGAAAATTTGGTTTAGGTTATCTTAACGGTTAGGCCCCACATTTCATGGTGAGTATCTTGGGTTTATCTGGCAAAAGGTGGGGTTCACAATGTTTACCCCGGGAGGGTGAAAAGGAACCACTTGTGGCTGTGGTCCCCCCGGGCCCTCCGTGGTGCCGGGGGAATCCTCCAAGAGATTGTTTTGGTTTTTTTTGGGGTTTTTCCAAATTTTTTAACTCTGAGCTCCTCTGCCCCCATGGGAATTTTTTTTTTTGTTTTGGTTTTTAAAAAAGCTTAGTGTATATAATTTTATATAAAATATAATATATTAATATATATAAAATATATATATATATTATATATATATATAATATAATTAAAATATTATATATGTATGTGGTTATTTTTTTAATAAATATAATATATATATAACTCCCGGGCCACTTTATTAGGAACCATGCTAAAACGAGTTGGCCCCCTTTTGCCTTTCAAAACTGCCCAATTTTTCGTGGCAAGATTCAACAAGGTGTTGCAACGATGCTCAATTGGTCCCAAAGGGGGCCCAAAGAGTGCCAAGAAAATATTCCCCACACCTGACACCACCACCACCAGCCTAACCGTTGAAAAAGGGCGGGATGGATCCTTTTTCAGTTTTTTGACGCCAAATTTGACCCCTCCACCGAACGGAGCAAAATTAGATCATCAACCGGCAACTTTTTTTTCCCAATTTTCTACGTCCAATTTTCGTGACTTGGGCAGAATTGGAGCCTCATTCCTTTCTTGCTAAAGGGTCCCCCCCTGGGGTTTTCTCTGCTGTTCCCATCTCCCTCAAAGTTCGCCATACTGTGCGTTCAGAATGCCTTTTTTGCCTACCTTGGTTTTTAAGGGTGGCTATTTGGTTTATGTTTTCCTTTTCTATCACTCGAAACCCTCCCGCCCCTTCTCCTTTGACCTCTGCATCAACAAGGGAATTTTTCCCCCACGGACTACTGCAACTGGATTTTTTTCTTTTTTTGGACCATTCTCTGTAAAACCTAGAATGGTTGGCGTAAAAACCCCGGGAAACAGCATTTTTTTGAAATATCAACCACCCCCTTGGCCCCCAAAAAACCCCTCACGTTCAAAGGCACTCAAAACACCTTTTTTCCCCATACTGTGCTCGGTTTGAATGTAGGAGATTGTCTTGACCTGTCTACATGCCTAATGCACTGAGTTGCCGCATTGATTGGCTGATTAGAAATTAATGTTAACGAGCAGTTGGACAAGGTACCTAAAAAAGTGCCTGAGTGTAAATATATATATATATATATATATATATATTTCTGTTTTGTATTTTGTTAATAAAACGGCTGCTGTGGTGAAAATGATCCAAAAGTAAGTGTTGAGCCGTTATTTGGAAGAGTTGCGGTTAAAATAGGAGTGAGTCTGCAATGCCTAGATTCAAAACACACACACATACATAGTTCCCAGTGGTAGAACACACCCTCCTGCATAGCTAACAAATAAGCTGGATGGATAAATCACATATTGGCACGAAATCTGAGGAGTGCTGTGGATATATATGAAGAAATTGAATATAGCAATGGTTATCCTTTCACATGCACCCCTGTATCCTCTCCATACCAAAGGTGTGCGACATCCTTCCGGATTTATAGCCGGATGGGAGGGCATAGCTCACTGAGTGACTGACTTCTGTTTCTACCAATCCAGGATACAGGCGCACTGCAGCCAATAAGCAAAAGGCATAGCTCACTACAGTGATTGACTCCTATTTCTACCAATCCAGGATATGAAGGCGCTGCAACGTATAAAAAGATATCAAAACAAAACACAATAGGCGTATTGAGCCTGACATATGGTCTTGCTGTCATCTCCAGTAGAAACAGACCGATTGTGCATCACTTACTGAGGATGTGTTAAATAGAGGGAGCGCTATGTCTGGCACTCCCTTCTGGTTCTTTGCAATTGCGGGGAGAGACGATGTGGGGCGCTCTGTGATGGAGTGTACCGGCGTATAAATAAGACACGACAACAGTTAACCGGGAGAACTGTGGCTTTACTTTCCTTTGCTTCCTCCAGCAACGACACCTTCAACACAGTCCAGCCGTCCACATTGAGTCTCAGCCAGCTCCAGTAGCACGCACTCATCCAGCAGTTCCAGAGGGAGCTCTCTCTAGCTCTACCTCACCGCTCTACCCTGACTGTCTTCCAGTGGCTTCTCCACTCAGCTCAGGGGGGGCTACCTCGCACTTTGCTGCATCAATGCCCTCTTGCCCTTTACTCACATATGCTCCCAGCTGGAGGTGAAGCTCTGCCCACAGCTCCTGCCCGGCTTCTTTTGCTGTCAAAACGATGAACTCTTTACAAGTCCAGTATTCCTAGGGCTTCCTCCTCGCCTTCCATTCGAATCTGCCTCCTCTCATTTCCAGCCGGAATGATGAGAGTGATATTTCCTGCCAGTGTCGGACTGGGGGGTCTGGGGCCCACAGTGGAGTTGATCTTGGGGGGCCCACCCTACTGTACGTAAAAATATTACCGGCCTCTCGGATATAAATGCGCCCATTTTACCACATAATACAGTGTGCAAAACAGAACTGTATTGTGTAGTACAATAGCAAGAGAGTCACATATCTGTCTATCTCACATATCTGTCTGTCTCACACGTCTGTCAGTCTAGCATATCATAGACACAGGGCTAAGTAGCTCCATCCATATCCCCCTCCACCCACATACAATATCCCCCTCCAATAGTCCACATACAATATCCCCCTCCATGTTTCCCTTGGTCACGCACCTCACCACCTTCTAAAATAAACACCAGCAAGAAAGAAAGTCTAACTCCTATCACAGGGTCAGGTGTTCCCTCACTCTTACAGTCAGGGACACATGTACTCTGCCACTATACTAATGCCGATATATCCTATAAATCAGCCATTTAGAGACATCATAGAGGTCATACACCTTCTCAGGTATAACCTACAACTCCGCCACATAGATACCACTTAGTGGTCAGACACCAGCTCAGGTATAACCTACAACACTGCCATATAGATACCACAAAGAGGTCATACACCAGCTCAGGTATAACCTACAACACTGCCATATAGAGACCACATAGTGGTCAGACACCAGCTCAGGTATAACCTACAACACCGCCATATAGCGACCACATAGAGGTCAGAAACCAGCTCAGGTATAACCTACAACACCGCCATATAGCGACCACATAGAGGTCAGACACTAGCTCAGGTATAACCTACAACAACGCCATAAAGAGACCACAAAGTGGTCAGACCAGCTCAGGTCACATTACAGTGAATACAGCACTGATCCAAAATAGAAGTAAAATAACCCCTGAAATCAGGGACTCACCGGAGACGTCTTATCTGATGAGTCGTTCTCTTCTCTCATGAGTCGTTCTTATTCTCTTTTCTTCTGCATCCGTTCCACACCGCCATGATGACTTGTCCCGGCCACCACTCATCCCTGCAGAAATTACACACAAATATCTTAGAATCCTCAATTTTTCCAGCACCTCTTTACCCATTCCCACACTCTGTACAAACTACACCCGGGTGGGAGAGCGGTACAAGCCAATAACTCAGAAGCCTAGTATCCTGAGGGGTTGGAAGGTGGGGAAAGGACTAACCCCCGGAGATAATGCAGGAGTATACAGGCAGTTAGGGACTCCCTTTAGGTAGTATACAGGCAGTTAGGGACTCCCTTTAGGTAGTATACAGGCAGTTAGGGCCTCCTTTAGGTAGTATACAGGCAGTTAAGGCCTCCTTTAGATAGTATACAGGCAGTTAGGGGTCTCTTTTAGGTACTATACAGGCAGTTAAGGCCTCCTTTAGGTAGTATAAAGGCAGTTAGGGGTCTCTTTTAGGGAGTTTACAGGCAGTTTAGGGTCTCTTTTAGGTAGTATACAGGTAGTTAGGGGCCTCCTTTAGCTGGTGTGCAGTAGGTCAGCCCCCCCTTTAGCTAGTGTGCAGGAAGTCAGGGCCCCCCTTTAGATAGTGTGTAGGTAGTCAGGGCCCCCTTTAGGTAGTCAGGGCCCCCTTTAGTAGTCAGGGCCCCCTTTATGTAGCCAGGGCCCCTCTTTATGTAGCCAGGGCCCCTCTTTATGTAGTCAGGGCCCCTCTTTAGTAGTCAGGGCCCCTCTTTATGTAGCCAGGGCCCCTCTTTATGTAGCCAGGGCCCCTCTTTATGTAGCCAGGGCCCCTCTTTAGGTAGCCAGGGCCCCCCTTAGGTAGCCAGGGCCCCCCTTAGGTAGCCAGGGCCCCCCTTTGTAGTCAGGGCCCCCCTTTGTAGTCAGGGCCCCCCTTTGTAGTCAGGGCCCCCCTTAGTAGCCAGGGCCCCCCTTAGTAGTCAGGCCTCCCATTAGTAGCCAGGGCCCCCGTAGATAGTTTAAAAAACAAACAAAACAAAAAAAACAACAACCAGCCACATACCTGGCTCCGGCTCCTGGCAGGTCCCGGCCTCTCCGTGCTGCCGCCAGCTCCGTACTGCCGCCCTGCATATGCGGCGCGGTGAAGTGACGTCACCGCGCCGCCTACGTCAGCAGTAGGGGCCGGCGCCCGGCAGGCTGAAGGCCTAGCGTCTTCAGCCTGCCATGGAGATAAGCGGAGCGCAGCGCTAGTGGCGCTGTGCTCCGCTGACACCGCGCAGCCCCGGGAGTCGGGGATGAGTCCCCGACTCCCGGGCCGGTCTCTGGGCGCTCGGGACGCAGGTCCCGGGCGTTCAGTGACCGGATGCGCGGCCGGGCCCCGCGGAGCGGCGCCACTGCCTCCGGGGCCCACAGCAGCTCGGGGCGGCCCACCGGGGGATTCACCGATTCCCCCCGGCGGCTCAGTCCGAGCCTGCTTCCTGCCCACAATCCTGTGGCAGAACCTCCAACAGACTTCTCTTGGCAGAACCCAGATTTTGTTACATGTCTCTCTATTTATCTGAATCCCCCCTGCTGGTAGCTAACCCTCCTTCTGCTTCACAGAGTCTCAGCTCCCTATTGGCTGAGGGTTATGACGCTGCTGTTACCAGGCAGACTACAACGGGGGAAAGAACTTCAATGTTAACCTATAGCTTGCTGAATATAACATTACTATTACTGCTGTACCTAAGTCTACACACTACTATTTACACTACTTTCTTAAATAGGGATATCTACAGCTTTGCACATCCTACAGATGGACAGCTATAAACAATCAAGCTGCATAAGTGCATTATAATGTGGCAGATGTCATCTGCAGTTTCATGCAACAACACAACAGTAAATCTCCAAGCACATGACCAAAGGCAATGCCGACTTACTGGCCAAGCCAAACCCCCACTCACCTCCCACTACTTCCCACCCCCTAATATTCACCCTCAATAAAAACGCTACACCGAGGTTGGATTGAATGGCAACAGAAGCCATTTTATTAACATAAAATACAAAAATCAGAAACATGTATAAATAACTTTCTGTGCAAAATAATGCACCCATACCAACCAAAAAACACTGACCCAAACACCAACCATACCAACAATTGGGGCTGTGATCCTAGGAACCATCCACACGGTCTGGCGCCACCACTTTCCTTGTGATTACCCTCAGTCGTCACCACCAGCTTGAGGGCACCAACACCCATCCCTGACAGCCCACCTGGCTGTCAGGGACCCCATCATGAAAGAGCCCCATTATCGGCAGACCAACAACATGTTCCACCATGTGATTGGGGACCCATAACCGGTTAAGACTCCCCCCACCATTTCCACTAGCTCCAAGGACCCCAGTCACCCACGGTCACGACCAACTGCTGGACCTAATAACCAAACCTCACATACCCACCAATCCTGTCATTCAACACACAGGGAGGGAGGAAGGGTGTTAACTTCTCTGCCTCAGCGCGACTGTTTCTTGCATATGTGCCGAGGGCTCCCAGTAGGTGAGTCTCCCTTCACTGTAGAGCTGTGACATCATCATTGTGTGTGAAACAGGAGAACGGAGAGGACATCAGCTCTGCAGCCCTACTGTTCTGCTTCTTATGTCTGCAGAGCTCTCAGCTGCCTCCCAGGCTTCACAAGCTCCTTGTAACCAGTTATACACACAGCCTGAACTGATGAAACATATGTGAGAAATGCAAACTGCCATCCCTCCTCCTCCACCTCTGTTATCATGCAGGAGGTAGACTGTATAAGGCTGTTATATGAGGCGAGCACAGGGTATGACTGTGTTATATGAGGCATTATGGGAAAGGGGCTGAGAAGCCCAAAGCACCCTCTGTTGGATGTAACAAATCCTCAATTTGCTTTTGACCCACCAGGTCTTGAGAAAGCAAAAAGGATTTTAGCCAAGCCAGTATCTCTCATCTGCATACAACGCTGTTTCGGGATTTTTGTCCCTCATCAGTGCAGAGTAGAGCAATACTGGCTAGCTGTGTGGGAGTCATTGAGTGGCTCAGAAAGGGGAACATCTCTCCTTGAGGAGAGCACCGAATGAACTGCGTGTTTGAGATTTGTTTTTCCTTGGCTAAAATCCTTTTTGCTTTTTCAAGACCTGGTTGGTCAAAAGCAAATTGAGAATTTGTTATATCCAACAGAGGGCACTTTGGGCTTCTCAGTCCCTTTTCCATAATGAGAGATACTGGCTTGGCTAAAATCCTTTTTGATTTCTCAAGATCTGGGGGGTCAAGGAGAGATGTTCCCCTTTCTGAGCCACTCAATGCCTCCCACACAGCTAGCCAGTATATGTATATATGTATGTATATATGTATATATGTATATATATATATATAATATATAATATATATATAATATATAACATTTTCTTTTTAATGATGACCATTTTGTGTGCAGTCTGATGATTGCAGTTCTTTTATTATAACAAGGACACATTCCTTTGTTCATGAATGATATTTTTGGCAAGAGAAATGAGTGTTCACTTGATAAAAAATCTGAAATATGTGAAGAAAATAAACAGAGCATACAGCTACAAATATTATGCTAGCACAGATTAGTAAAACATCAAGAGCGTATTCAACATAAAGCAGCGTCAGCGGATCTTTTTAGAAACATTTTATACCCTGTCAACACAGCAAGAAAAAGAATTTTAACACGTCTTGATTCAGTCTAAAATATTTTATGGAAATTCATAAAACAAGGAATACCATAGCAAAATTTGATCTATTTATTTTAATATATTTGCTAATTTTCACATCACTGTTAGCCTGCATCCACACAACTAAAGGACAAAACAGTGTAGATATCTGAATCACAATCCAATGAGTATTTGAACAGTAAAGCCTAAGCAGTCATACATCCATTTTGAAAAGACAATCTCCAGATCTGATGCTGAACACTTGCACTCAACTTCTTTGGTCAGTCATAGTTAGGCCTGTTCTGAGAGGAACATGTCTAGTTAAACCACTGTATGGTCTTGTCCGCCATGCTGCAGCGCAGTTTCAGGGTGTTGGCAATCGTCTTATAGCATAGACCATCTTTATGTAGGGTAACAATTTTTTTTCGCAGATCCTCAAACGGTTCTTTGTAATGAGGTGCCATGTTGAACTTCCAGTGACCAGAATGAGAGAGTGAGAGTGATAACACCAAATTTAATGCACCTGCTGCTCATTCACACCTGAGACCTTGTAACACTAATGAGTCGCATGACACCATGGAGGGAAAATGGCAAATTGGGCACAAATTGTCCATTTTCCTTTAGGGGTATACTCACTCTTGTTCCTAGCGATTTATACATTGATGGCTATGTGTTGAGTTATTTTGAGAGCATACCAAATTTACACTGTTATACAAGCTGTACACTGACTACTTTTCATTGTATCAAAGTGTCATGTCTAGAGATGGGTGAATTTCTCAAAAATTCGATTTGCCAGGTTTGCCGAATTTTCCGCAAAAATTAGTTTCGACCTGAATCTATTATTCAAAAACAGCTATTTCCTGGCTGCAGAGAGCCTGTAGGGTGTTGTAGAACATTGTGCCATGCTCAAATATGCAGAGGGAGCATTGTTTGGTCTTCATACAATGCTGTGTTTTAGTATGACACGCAGATGACAGCCGCCGCTCTTAGAACAGCTTCACACTTCACTTCTCTGGGCAGTTACAGGGGCAAAACTGACCAAATAACTGAAGTGGGAACGCAGCCTGACAAGGTAATGTCAGCGCCAGCTGGAAAGAACCTAGTTGAGGGCTAAAATCCTACAAAAGTGTCAAAGAGTGCACTCCTTTTACACCAACATCAGATGATTCCACAGATTTTTACAGAACCTGTTCTGTTAAAAGCTGATACATGTAGAGCCCCCCCAAAAGAGTGGGGAGGATGTCGACAGTAATTTTGCGTTGACGTCACTGATCATTTTGCCCTTCGTTTCATCCATCAGTGTCCGCTTTCAATCAGTCAGTAATCCATCAGTATTGCTAAAGCCAAAAACAAACAGGAGTTGATCCAAAACAGAGATGACCAGTAAATGGGATATTTGCATGTCTTCTGTATCCACTCCTGTTTTTTCTACCTAATCATCAGACAATCCCGATCCTGATTGTGAGAATGGCACAATGACTGGTTGAGAAGGATCAGTAGACCACAGAGTGGCAAATGGCAGATTGAGGAGGTTGCAGCAACATCAGTAGGCCACAGAGTGGCACAATCACAGAGAGTGGAGGTGGCAGCAACAGCAGTAGGCCACAGAGTGGCACAATGACAGGTTGAGAAGGTGGTAGCAACATCACTAGCCCAAAGAGTGGCACAATGACAGAGAGTGGAGGTGAAGCAACATCACTAGCCAACAGAGTGACAAATGACAGGTTGAGAAGGTGGCAGCAACATCAGTAGGCCACAGAGTGGCACAATCGCACAGTATGGAGGTGGCAGCAACATCAATAGGCCACAGAGTGGCACAATGACAGGTTGAGAAGGTGGCAGCAACATCAGTCGGCCACAGAGTGGCACAATCGCACAGTATGGAGGTGGCAGTAACATCACTAGCCCACAGAGTGGCAAATGACAGGTTGGGAAGGTGGCAGCAACATCAGTAGGCCACAGAATGGCACAATCACACAGTATGGAGGTGACAGCACCATCAGTAGAACCATCAAAGAATTACCGCTATTCCGTAGGGATGTGAACACACAGACATGAGTCTTGTAAAAGGAAAGAGCTCCCCACTTTTTCCAAAGTCCATATGTATGCGTGCAATTATATGCCAAGACTCAGTGGTATGATTTCACCATAAATCTTCCTTTATTACGTAAAAAACATCGCCATACTATTTTAGTTTTTCAGGCTTCTGTTGTACAAAAAGTTACTACCGTAACAATAGTAGTGTGTCACAAAACAAATAGGCATACCTTAAACAAGCGCTCTGCAAGGCGTCTGGTAGAGAGGAGTAACTTAGACAACCGGGCCGTACGCCGCAAGTGTGCAACGTTTCAGAGGACACTGCCTCCTTTTTCAAGCATGCGCGTTGAATGATCCCTTCCTCCTTATATATCACATAGTATTTAACCCTATAGTGTTACATCTACTTTAAAAATACTTGAAAATTTATTTCCTCATTCAGTCCGTTGGGACTTCTAGAGTCGAGGTTCACTATCCAATACGTCTCTTTTCTCAGTAATTGTACTCTAACTGCTTCCAATTCTTTTTCCTTAATGCCTTCCAGCACACACCACCTGAGATCTGATACATTGTGGCGGCACTCAAAAAAGTGTCTAGCAACAGAATTCTCACCAAAACTTTTAGGGGTTTACCCTCTTCTTTTCTTTTTTGTTTTTGTATGTCCTGATTGTTGACTTATGTTCATTGATCCCAAAGTCTGATGCTTCTAGCATTTTGGGCCCCAAAATATTCGACCACAGGGGCACTTTAACATTAAATAACTGCTTTAGATTCACATGTAAAGAAACCCCTTATGGGAATACTTTGTCCTTTTCATTGGGTGTCTTATTTCTCCCCCCTTTGATGATGGATGAACAATTGGAACAGTTTTAAACAGGGAAAATTTCCCCTTTTTTTCCCGTGGGCGTAATACATTTTGTCTAGGCTCTATGGTTTTTATATCAGATGACATAAGTGTGTCACCAATTGTACGGCCTTTTTTGAAAATGAATCTAGGTGTTTGTGCAAACAAATGTCCTATTTTTTCATCATTCTGTAATTTTTCCCAAATTTTTTTCAAAACACATTTTTTTAATCAGTTTAGCATGTTGATCATATTTAGATATAAAAAACATTCTATTTTCCTGTTTTTTGTTGATTTCTTTCTGTTTCAACAGTTCATCCCTGGGTATCATCATAACCTCTTTACCCACTTACGTGAGTTCAGTCTCATCATAACCTCTTACAACGAATTTTCTGATCAATTTATTCATAGATGTAATATATAAATCATCTGTTGTGCATATACGTCTGGCCCTAACGAATTGGCCTTTGGGAATGCCCTTAAAAGTCTGAGGAGCATGAAAGCTGTTCTTATGAAGAACATTGTTACGTTCTACTTTTTTCGTGAATAGCTGGGTTGTAAAACCATCATGATTCTTATGTACTTCCACATCGAGATATTGTATACATTGCACACTTTTTTCCATCGTAAACTGGATGAGAGATACCCGTGAGTTCAAAAATTCCAAAAACTTATAAATTTGGGCTTCTGTACCGCCCCACATTAACATTACATCGTCCACGTATCTCATCCACTTCACGATGTACTCAGAGAATTCAGATGTATAGACAAATTGATTTTCGAAACCTATCATATACAGGTTAGCCACACTAGGTGCTGTCGGTGACCCCATGGATACTCCTTGCTGTTGCAAGTATAGTTGGGATCCAAATCTAAAAAAATTATTTGTGAGGATTATTTCCAATATCGCCATAAGAAAACCAATGAATGAGTTACTTAGTGTCGGGTCTTCCTGTAATGCCTCGCAAATGGCTTCAATGCCCTCTTTAACTGGGATGTTTGTAATTTAAAAAATTTAATGT
This sequence comes from Phyllomedusa bahiana, assembly GCA_025379985.1. Taxonomy (NCBI): domain Eukaryota; kingdom Metazoa; phylum Chordata; class Amphibia; order Anura; family Hylidae; genus Phyllomedusa; species Phyllomedusa bahiana. The sequence goes on from JAODAL010009803.1 coordinate 12,967, forward strand.
CTAAAGTGACCAGAAAGGTCACCTGCATTGCATCTATTGTATCGAGTGTTCTTAGAAACTGACCTGTGTCTTTGAGACAATGTGGATATCGATCAACCTGTTTGTAGAAAACTGTCCACAAAAATTGCAAGGGGTTCCATAATGGAGTTAATCCCGGAGACAATAGGCCTTCCAGGAGGGGCTGTTAAAGATTTGTGTATTTTAGGGACAAGATATAAAATGGGTATACGGGGTGATTCCTTAATAAGCATCTTTTTTATTTGTTCTGAAATGACGTTAAGTTGAACTGCTTCTTCCAAGGTATTGTATATAAGTTGTTGTATTTCCCTAGTAGGATCCCTGTCTAAGGGAAGGTATACATTACTATCCATTAATTGTGAATTAGCCTCATCTATGTACTCCTTACGATTCATTAAGACAGTAGCCCCCCCTTTGTCCGCTTTTTTAAAAATGACACTGTCATCTTGTTGTAATTCTTTTAAAGCAACCTTTTCTTTCTTTGTTAAGTTGTCATGTCTATATCCCCCTGGTTTCTGTGCTAAAGACCATCCTGTAAGTACTTCTTTCCTAACTGTTTGTTCAAATACTTCTAATGCATTGCATCTAATATCTGGCTCAAAATCACTTTTGCCCCTTAATTTTCTGGGAATGAGAATCTTCTCACCTTTCTTTGTACCCTCCTGTTGAAAAAATATTTTAATTCTAGCATTTCTACAAAATTTTTAAAAGTCCACCTGAAAATCAAACGGGGTTAGTGAAAAAACCAGAACAAAATTGGGTCCTTTGTTGATTACAGAACATTGTGCTGAGTCCAAGTTACTCCTCTCTACCAGACGCCTTGCAGAGTGCTTGTTTAAGGTATGCCTATTTGTTTTGTGACACACTACTATTGTTATGGTAGTAACTTTTTGTACAACAGAAGCCTAAAAAAACTAAAATAGTATGGCGATGTTTTTTACGTAATGAAGGAAGATTTATGGTGAAATCATACCATTGAGTCTTGGCATATAATTGCACGCATACATAAGCACCATCAGTAGGCCATAGAGTGGCACATTCACAGAGTGTGGAGGTGGCAGCAACATCACTAGCCCACAGAGTGGCACAATGACAGGTTGAGAAGGTGGCAGCAACATCACTAGCCCACAGAGTGGCACAATCACACAGTATGGAGATGGCAGAAACATCAGTAGGCCACAGAGTGGCACAATCACACAGTATGGAGATGGCAGCAACATCAGTAGGCAACAGAGTGGAACATACACAGAGTGTGGAGGTGGCAGCAACATCACTAGCCCACAGAGTGGCACAATGACAGGTTGAGAAGGTGGCAGCAACATCAGTAGGCCACAGAGTGGCACAATGGCAGATTGAGGAGATGGCAGCAGCATGAGTAGGCCACAGATTGGCACAATGACACAGTGTGGAGGTGGGTGGCAATACATGTCCCTGGTAAAGATGGTGGGTGGCAGATGGAGCCGCCGGCAGCAGATGTGGGGCATCAGGCGGGTGGTAGCATAAGAATAGTAACTGAGGCAGGTAGCCAGAAGAATCCAGACTCAATTCTCAAAGTATTGGTGAGGCGTCATGGCTGATCTAATCGGATGCATAAGGCATTGGTGTGTGGAAATCCTGGCCGATCCACGCCTGATTCATCTTGACAAAGGCACATTTCCACATTTCGGGTGGACAAGCGAGTTCTCCTTGGTGTAACTATGGCCCCCACCGCACTGAACACCCGCTCTGATGCCACACTACTGGCCGGGCAGGACAGCTTCTCCAGTGCAAACTCGGCAAGTTACGGCCACACATCTAGTTTGGCTGCCCAGTAGTCCAGCGGATCTTCTACCTGGGGTAGCAGAGTGCTGTCCAAGTAGGCCACCACCTGCTAGTTCAGGGTCTGCTCCAGGTCCTGCTGCAGCTGCTGGTGAGTACTCTCCTCACTAGGCGGGTGAAGAAAGCTGCTCATCAACGACTCCAGACTTAGGCTGCTGCTAATGGTACTACTACTGCTCCTATCCCCCCACCTCCGCACAGCAGCCGTGGCAGTGGTACATGAGTGATGAGAAACCCCCCGATCAGACCTGCCAGAGGATGGATGATGGCGCACATAGGCAGCGGCCAACTGACTACATAGTATTACTCTACAGTACGTGAGTTTCGCCTCCCTCTCGGCAGGTGGAAAAAAGGCTCCCACTTTGGACCGCTAGTGAGGGTGCAAGAGGGTGGAGAGCCAGAAGTTGTCCCTCTGCTGGATGGTGACTATTCGGCTGTCACTAGCCAGGCAAATCAGCATGCTGCGGGCCATCTGCGCAAGTGACTCTGAGTGCCTCCACCTCCACTGTATACTGCCACGGTGTGTCTGGGTCTGCCTCATCTTCCTCATCTCCCTCTACCTCCTCTCCTGTCTTCCTCAACTCCTCGATTTCCTCATCTCCGGACTCACGTGGCCGTAATATATAGTCCTCTGACCAGACAGATTTTGCAGCATCTGTTCCAGGATATGAAGCAGTGGAATGACGTTATCCCGTAGTCCTGGCGACTGACAAATAACGTGGCCTCCTCAAAGGGCCTGAGCAAACGGCAGGTGTGACGCATGAGCTGCCACTGGCAAAATTACACAGGGGAGTACTCCTGTCCGCTTGGATCATCCAAAAATCGTTAATGGCCTTTCTCTGTTCATAGAGTCGGACCAATATATGGAGGCTGGAATTCCAACGGGTGGAAACATCACATATAAGCCTATGTTGGGGGAGGCCGTTCTGCCGCTGCATCTCAAGAAGGGTGTGCTTGGCTTTGTAGGAATGGATGAAGTGCATGCACAGTTTCCTGACCATTTTTAGAATGTCTTGCAGATGGGTGGAAGACTTCAGGAACCTTTTGACAACCAGATTGAACACGTGCGCCATGCAGGGTGCATGGGTCATCCCTCCTCGATGCAGCACGGACACCGTGTTCCTTCCATTGTCTGTCACCATGGTTCCGATTTGCAGTTGGCGGGGAGAAAGCCACACATTGATTTCGTGTTGCATGACGCAGAACATTTCCTCCCCTGTGTGACTTTGTTCGCCCAGGCAGACCAGGTGTAGAACTGTTTGACACCGCTGTGCCCTGTACATGTGGTATGATGGAGCAGTACTTAGACTTGTGGAGGCTGACGTGGTGGTGGAGCAGGAGGTGGACATTGGCGCAGGAACAGCAGTTTGACAACGTGGAGGAGAAAGCGGCGTCTCCTGTCCAAGTTGCTGGTGTGGCTGGGCAGGAAGCACATTCACCCAGTGGGCCGTAAAGGACATGTACTGTCCCTGACCGTAGTTACAGCTTCACACGTCCGCACTGCTGTGCACCTTGGAAGACACCGATAGGCTCAAGAACTGGCCCACCTTCTGTTCTACATATTTGTGCAGGGCTGATATTGCCTTTTTCGATAAGAAATTACGGCTTGGGACTCTCCACCTCGGCTCGGCACAAGCCCTTAGTTCTCTGAACGGTGCAGATTCCACCACTTGGAAAGTGAGGGACTGCAGTACCAACAACTTGGACAGGAGCACGGTCAGCATCTGCACCATAGGATGGTTGGACGCATACTACTGTCTCTTGGCAATCGCCTCAGTGAATGACTGCTGGCACCATGAGTGGCGAGGAGCAGGAGCATCTGGACCGATAGATGATGGGAAAGACAAACAGCTCCCTTCAGCAGAGGTGGTGGAGCCTTGACTGGTTGAAATGGCATGCGTGCCACTGGGAGAGGATGGACCACCATTTCCAGGGGCGTAACTAGGATATCCTGGGCCCCAAAGCAAACTTTTGGATGCCCCCCACCCCGCTTCCCTGACCACGAACATTTACCGGGACCTCTTAAGTCATGCAGTTACTAGGTAATACAAGGAGTGAACACCTCACCATAGATTTCACCATCATACTGCTACCAAACAAATTCCACTTTACCCATATTTACATTACCAATAGCACTACTACATATGGACCGGATTATACTGCCAGAACAAGACCATAAATTACCACCACATAGTGACTAATACCCCTATACTATTACTGAATAAAAATCAATATTACTATCATATAGTGGTATATACTAGTGTACACGGGTTTGCCCTACAGACTGTATATTATCTCCATACAGTGACCATATAGTGGTATATACCAGTGTACACAGACTCTGCAGACATGTTAGTGATTACAGTGCAGTTACATCTTGTGACTCACAGGTGACGTTTCTCTACCAAGTTGTTGACTTTCCCTTTTGTTCGGGCTTTCCACTCCAGACCGCCATGATGACTTCTCTCGGCCACCACTTGTCCCTGCAGATTCGGACGCAAATATCTTAGAATCCTCACTTTTCCAGCACCTCACTCCATGCCCCCCACCTCTGTACAAACTTCCCAAGGGTGGCAGGGCAGGTACAGGCTAAAGGTTAGATGCCCAGTCTCCAAGAGGGGAGGAACAGAGGATTCACCCCTGGAGTTTGTGTTACAGCTATGGCCTGTACCCCACTGAATCATATAAGCAGGCAGACCCCCATTAGAAAGGTTGGTAGGCCCTAGGTAGGTAGGTTAGTAGACTTGAGGTAGGTAGGTAGTACATAGGCCCTTTTTAGGTAGATCCTAGGTAGGAAGGCAGTAGTAAGGCAGGTCTCAATTAGGTAGGCAGTATTTAGGCCCCAGGTAGGTAGGTATGCAGTAGATGGACCCCAGGTAGCTAGGCTATAGATGGGGCCCACATAGGTAGACAGGTAGGTAAAAAGGCTATAGGGAGACCCAAATAGACAGGTAGGCTATAGGGGCCATATAGGTAGGGATATATAGGCAGGCAGTGGGGCTATATAGACAGGCAGGGGTATATAGGCAGGCTTCAAGGGGGTCTATATAGGCAGGCTGGGGGTATACAGGCAGGCTGGGGTATACAGGTAGGCTGGGGGTATATAGATAGGCTGGGGGGATTACAGGCAGGCTGGGTATATAGACAGGCCTGGGGTATACAAGCAGGCTGGGGGTATACAGGCAGGCTGGGGTATATAGGTATGCTGGGGTATACAGGCAGGCTGGGGTATACAGACAGGCTGGGATATATAGAGAGGAAAGGGTATATAGACAAGCTGGGGGTATATAGACAGGCTTGGATATATAGACAGGCTGGGATATATAGACAGGCTGGGGGTATACAGGCAGGCTGGGGTATATAGGTAGGCTGGGGTATACAGGCAGGCTGGGGGTATACAGGCAGGCTGGGGTATACAGGCAGGCTGGGTATACAGGCAGACAGAGGTATACAGGTCGGCTGAAGGTATACAGGTAGGCTGGGGTATACAGGCAGGCTGGGGGTATATAGACAGGCTGGGGTATATAGGCAGGCTGGGGGTATATAGACAGGCTTGGGTATACAGGCAGGCTGGGGTATACAGGCAGGCTGGGTATACAGGCAGGCTGGGGTATATAGGTAGGCTGGAGTATACAGTCAGGCTGGGGTATATAGACAGGCTGGGGGTATACAGGCAGGCTGGGGGGTATACAGGCAGGCTGGGTATACAGGCAGACCGAGGTATATAGGTAGGCTGGGGGTATACAGGCAGGCTGGTGTATACAGGCAGGCTGGGGGTATACAGGCAGGCTGGGTATACAGGCAGACAGAGGTATATAGGGAGGCTGGGGGTATACAGGCAGGCTGGTGTATACAGGCAGGCTGGGGTATACAGGGAGGCTGGGGGTATATAGACAGGCTGGGGTATACAGGCAGGCTGTGGTATATAGGTAGGCTGGGGGTATATAGACAGGCTGGGGTATATAAAAGCTTGGGTATAAGGCAGGCTGGGGTATACAGGCAGGGCTGGGGTATACAGGCAGGCTGGGGTATATAGGTAGGCTGGAGTATACAGTCAGGCTGGGGTATATAGACAGGCTGGGGTAATACAGGCAGGCGGGGGTAATAAGGGCGGGCTGGGTATACAGGCACACAGAGGTATATAGGTTTGGCTGGGGTATACAGGCAGGCTGGTGTATACAGGGAGGTGGGGGGATACAGGGAGGCTGGTATAAAGGCAGGCAGGGTATATAGGTAGGCTGGGGTATACGACAGGCTGGTGTTACAGGCGGCTGGGGTATCAGGCGGGGGGTATATAGACAGGCTGGGGTATACAGGCAGGCTGGGGGTATATAGGTAGGCAGGGGTATATAGGTAGGCTGGGGTATACAGGCAGGCTGGGGTATACAGACAGGCTGGGATATATAGAGAGGCAAGGGTATATAGACAAGCTGGGGTATATAGACAAGCTGGGGGTACATAGACAGGCTGGGGTTATACAGGCAGGCTGGGGTATATAGGTAGGCTGGGGTTATACAGGCAGGCTGGGGTATATAGGTAGGCTGGGGTATACAGGCAGGCTGTGGTATACAGGCAGGCTTGGGTATATAGGTAGGCTGGGGGTATATAGACAGGCTGGGATATATAGACAGGCTGGGGGTATACAGGCAGGCTGGGTATATAGGTAGGCTTGGGTATATAGGCAGGCTGGGGTATACAGGCAGGCTGGGTATACAGGCAGACAGAGGTATATAGGTAGGCTGAGGGTATACAGGTAGGCTGGGGTATACAGGAAGGCTGGGGGGTATATAGACAGGCTGGGGTATATAGACAGGCTGGGGGTATATAGACAGTCTGGGGTATACAGGCAGGCTGGGGTATACAGGCAGGTTGGGTATACAGGCAGGCTGGGGTATACAGGCAGGCTGGGGTATATAGACAGGCAGGGGGTATACAGGCATGCTGGGGTATACAGGCAGGCTGGGTATACAGGCAGACAGAGGTATATAGGTAGGCTGGTGGTATACAGGCAGGCTGGGGGTATATAGACAGGCTAGGGGTATATAGACAGGCTGGGGGTATATAGACAGCAGGGGGTATACAGGCAGGCTGGGTATATAGGTAGGGGATGGTTAACAGGCAGGCTGGGGTATATAGTGACAGGCTGGGGGTTATACAGGCAGGCTGGGGGTATACAGGCAGGCTGGGGGTATATAGGTAGGCTGGGGTATACAGGCAGGCTGGGGTATACAGACAGGCTGGGGTATATAGAGAGGCAGGGGTATATAGACAAGCAGGGGGTATATAGACAAGCTGGGGGTATATAGGCAGCCTGGGGTATATAGAAAGGCTGGGGTATACAGACAGGCTGGGGGGTATACAGGCAGGCTGGGGGTATACAGGCAGGCTGGGGTATATAGGTAGGCTGGGGGTACACAGGCAGGCTGGGGTATATAGACAGGCTGGAGTATACAGCAGGCTGGGGTATACAGGTAGGCTGGGGTTTATAGACAGTCTGGTGGTATACTGGCATGCTGGGGTATATAGGTAGGCTGGGGTATACAGGCAGGCTGGGTATACAGGCAGGCTGGGGTATATAGGTACGCTGGTTGGCTATACAGGCAGGCAGGGCAGGTAAAATAAGAAATCACTTACTTACCTCGGTCCACGCTCCCTCGATGGGCTGCACTCCGGCCGCTGTGCTCAGTGACGTAATTGCGCCGCCCACGTGATCACTAAGATACTCTTCCACTCTGCTACCACAGGGCAGCGCTGTGTCTGAACGCTCGGGCCAGAGGGCCCGGACGTTCAGAGGTGGGATGCGCCGGGCCCCTCAGCTCTGCACCCGCCGCAGTGAACTGTTAAGTTCACTGCCGGCGGGCCCAGGAGCGGCATTACCGGAGTAGCAGAAGTAGTAGCGGCTGCCCCGGGCCCCTAAGCGCACGGGCTCTGGGGCAGCTGCTACATCTGCTACCCCGGTAGTTACGCCCCTGACCACATCTGAGACACCTTTCTCCCAGGCCACTGGATGGTGACGCTGCATATGCTGTTGCAGGGCCGTGGTGCCAAAGTTAGATACCTGGCAATGCTTCACTTTCTGCACACAGATTCTACATATACACATGTTCGGCTCCTCCGTTGTCTTGGCAAAAAACTGCCACATCGCAGAGAAGGTGATTTTACCGCCAACGCTCTGTACTGAGTGACTTCTACCACCGCTGCCTCGGTGAGCCCCTGTGCCGCTACTTTCTTGGACCTGCGAAGGGGGTTTTCTACCCTGTAGCCATTTGGCTTCTGACCTCGCACTGCTGCTACCCTGCTGACTCATGGCCACACTACAGACTTGCTGGCTGCGCCGCTGCCTGACACGCAAGCTGATACCCTCTTCTCCCGACGATGATGATGAAGCCCTTGCTTCACCCTGCTCCCAAGTGCGATTGGCTGCATCGTCATCGATTTGTGTTTGCCCGTCACTGCTATCCTCCTCAACGGTCTCAGAATGCAGAGCCTGACTGCTTGCAACAAAACCTCCCATGCCACTCTCCACATCAAGACTTTCCCGCCTACTGCAAAAGCAGCGGATGTCTTCCCCACCTCTTCGCTGTCAAGTAGCTGCTGACTGTCCTCAAAGAGTTCGTCCTCGCTGTATAGTGGCGCAGAGCCCAGACCACGTAGTAGTTCTCTGACTGAGGGAACCGAACGGGACAGTGTCGGGTTGAGGACAGGTGAGGGCTGCTGACCTGTTCCCAGGCCATGCCAGCTAAGGGTTGTGTCTGACGAACCCACTGACTCTTGGCTGGGGTTGTCAGATGTCATCTGGGAGGAAGTTGATGACATAGTCAACCAATCAAGAACCCTTGGGGTGCTGGTCAACACACGGCCGCTAGATGACACCAGCAGTTCTGGCCTCACCGTGACACGTCTGCTGCGACTTCCCCTTACTGTGCTGCGACCTGTGCCTGCTCCAGGAATGTTTGTGCCACTGTCACTCGCATGTGAAAAGCCTGGCACCTCTCTGTCTGACATACTGTTTAATAAAAAATTTACAGACTCTATTTAATGAAGATGTCTGTATATGATAAACACACACCCTGTATTTTAGTCCAAATTAACCCACAATCAAGAGGTTAAATTAAGTCTTGGGTATGAAATACCTACAGAACAATCAGATGTTATTTAGGCGTATATGGGACAAAAAATTGCAGACACCCTGTATTTTAGTCCAAATTAACCCACACTCGAGAGGTTAAATTAAGCCGTGGGTATGAAATACCTACAGAACAACCAGATGTAATTTAGTCGTATATGGGACAAAAAAATACAGACACCCTGTATTTTAGTCCAAACTAACCCACAATCAAGAGGTTAAATTAAGCCTTGGGTATGAAATACCTACAGAAAAACCAGATGTAATTTAGCCGTATATGGGACAAAAAAAATACAGACACCCTGTATTTTTGTCCAAATTTACCCGCAATCGAGAGGTTAAATTAAGCCTTGGGTATGAAATACCTACAGAACAACCAGATGTAATTTAGGCATATATGGGACCAAAATATGCAGACACCCTGTATTTTAGTCCAAATTACCCCACAATCAAGAGATTAAATTAAGCATTGGGTATGAAATACCCTACAGAACAACCAGATGTAATTTAGGCGTATATGGGACAAAAAAATAAGAAAACCCTGTATTTTAGTCCAAATTAACCCACAATCGTGAGGTTAAATTAAGCTTTGGATAAAATACCTACAGAGCAACCAGATGTAATTTAGGCGTATATGGGACAAAAAAATACAGACACCTTGTATTTTAGTCCAAATTAACCCACAATCAAGAAGTTAAATTAAGTTTTGGATATGAAATACCTACAGAACAACCAGACAGAGTAATTTAGGCGTATATGGGACAAAAAAATACAGACACCCTGTATTTTAGTCCAAATTAACCCACAATCAAGAGGTTAAATTAAGTATTGGGTGTGAAATACCTACAGAACAACGAGATGTTATTTAGGCTTGTATGGGACAAAAAAATACAGTCACCCTCTATTTCAGTCCAAATTAACCCACAATCGAGAGGTTAAATTAAGCCTTGGGTATGAAATATCTACAGAACAACAAGAAGTAATTTAGGCGTATATGAGAGAAAAAAATGCAGACACCCTGTATTTTAGTCCAAATTACCCCACAATCAAGAGGTTAAATTAAGCCTGGAGTATGAAATACCCAACAGAACAACCAGATGTAATTTAGGCATATATGGAACAAAAAAATACAGACACCATGTATTTTAATCCAAATTAACCCACAATCGAGAAGTTAAATTAAAGGGGTTTTCTCACTACAAGGATTGTTTTTTATATTAAAGATCTTGCAAAAACAAGTCACTTTGCAATATATGTCCATTAACAGTGTCCTACCTATTCCAAGATATCCACTCTTGTATGAGCTGCATCAGCTCCTTGGGTCGCTACAGCTACAGACCTGTTTGATCTATCCTGATAGGCTGCCAGCACGGGTTGCTACGCTACAGACCTGGTTTCTACTGCAGCCTAGTGGAAGCCAGTAAACACACCCCTGAATTCAAAGTGAAACCAAGAAAACAGGACTGAAGTGAGATGAATCAATGTAGTGAGACAGCCCCTTTAAGTCTTGAGTATGAAATACCTACAGAACAACCAGATGTAATTTAGGCATATATGGGACAAAAAAAAAACACCCTGTATTTTAGTCCAAATTAACCCACAATCAAGAGGTTAAATTAAGCCTTTCGTATGAAATACCTACAGAACAACCAGATGTAATTTAGGTGTATATGGGACAAAAAAATACAGACACCTTGTATTTTAGTCCAAATTAACCCACAATCAAGAAGTTAAATTAAGGTTTGGGTATGAAATACCTACCGTAAAACGCGATGTAATTTAGGCGTATATGGGACAAAAAATTACAGACACCTTGTATTTTAGTCCAAACTAACCCAGAATCGAGAGGTTAAATTAAGCCTTGGATATGAAATACCTACAGAACAACCAGATGTAATTTAGGCGTATATGGGACAAAAAAAATACAGACACCTTGTATTTTAGTCCAAATTTACCCGCAATCGAGAGGTTAAATTAAGCTTTGGGTATGAAATACCTACAGAACAACCAGATGTAATTTAGGCGTATATGGGACAAAAGAATACAGACACCCTGTATTTTAGTCCAAATTAACCCACAATCGAGAAGTTAAATCAAGTCTTGAGTATGAAATACCTACAGAACAAACAGATGTAACTTATGCGTATATGTGACAAAAAACTCAGACTCCCTGTATTTTAGTCCAAATTAACCCACAATCGAGAGGTTAAATTAAGCCTTGGGTATGAAATACCTACAGAGCAACCAGATGTAATTTAGGCGTATATGGGACAAAAAAATACAGACACCCTGTATTTAAGTCTAAATTAACCCACAATCGAAAGGTTAAATTAAGCGTTGGGTATGAAATAGCTACAGAACACACAGATGTAATTTAGGCATATATGGGACCAAAACAAAAAGATACCCTGTATTTTAGTCCTAATTAACACACAGTCGAGAGGTTAAATTATTCCCTGGGTATGAAATACCTACAGAACAACCAGATGTAATTTAGGCATATATGGGACAAAAAAATACAGACACCCTGTATTTTACTCCAAATTAACCCACAATCGTGAGGTTAAATTAAGCCTTGGGTATGAAAAACCTACAGAGCAACCAGATGTAATTTAGGAGTATATGGGACAAAAAATTACAGACACCCTGTATTTTAGTCCAAACTAACCCATAATCGAAAGGTTAAATTAAGCCTTGGGTATGAAATACCTAACAGAACAACCAGATGTAATTTAGGCGTATATGGGACCAAAAAATACAGACACCCTGTATTTTAGTCCAAATTACCCCACAATCAAGAGGTTAAATTAAGCCTTGGGTATGAAATACCGTACAGAACAACCAGATGTAATTTAGGCGTATATGGGACCAAAAAATAGAGACACCCTGTATTTTAGTCCAAATTACCCACAATGAAGAGGTTAAATTATTCCTTGGGTATGAAATACCGTGCAGAACAACCAGATGTAATTTAGGCTTTTATGGGACAAAAAAAAAAATACCCCATGTATTTTAGTCCAAATTACCCCACAATCGAAAGGTTAAAGTAAGCGTTGGGTATGAAATAGCTACAGAACAACCAGATGTAATTTAGGCCTATATGGGACCAAAAGAAAAAGATACCCTGTATTTTAGTACTAATTAACACACAATCGAGAGGTTAAATTAATCCTTGGGTATGAAATACCTACAGAACAACCAGATGTAATTTAGGCGTATATGGGAAAAAAATACAGACACCCTGTATTTTAGTCCAAATTAACCCACAATCAAGAGGTTAAATTTACCCTTGGGTATGATATACCCTACAGAACAACCAGATGGAATTCAGGCATGTATGGGGCAGAATTACACCCACCCTGGACTTTAGGGAGAATACCCCACAAACTAAAAGTGTGTATGACACACACGTGTAAAGGTCTTTCACTCCAGTAGCTGATAAAACAAGTTTCTTTGCTAAAGTGTGCAATATAGTACAGCAGTAGCAGATAGATGCTTATTGACAGGAGTCACAGTGAGAAGTGTGAGAATGTAACATGGCGTCTGTATTTATAGAGGGTTGTGACGTCACAGAAGCCCGCTGGTTGCTGATTGGTTTCATGTCTGCACATGTCATTGAGGGTGTTCCTTTCTTCCTCCCAGAGTTCTCTGCCCCCTGACCTGCTCCTGGGCCATGCCAACTAAGGTTTGTGTCTGACGAATCCACCGACTCTTGGCTGAGGTTGTCAGATGCCATCTGGGAGGAAGTGGATGACCTATTCAACCAATCAAGAACCCGTGGGTTGCTGATCAACACACGGCCGCTAGATGACACCGGCCGTTTCTGGCCCCACCTCACCCCTGCTGCGATGTCCCCTTAGGGGCCGTTCACACGGCTTATTTCGGCACGGATTAGCGCCGTACTGCACGCCGGATTTGTGCTGCAGTACCGCGCCAATCCATCGCAGTAATTACGGTAATCCACAGTTCTCATAGAGAACAGTGGATTCCGTCACTCCTACCCGCTCGGCGAACCCACTGGGCGGGGAGAAAGTGACATGCACATTATCCAGGCGCAATACGCGCCGTGGATAATGCAAGTCTATAGGGCCGGGGAGCTGCGCCCCGCCCCGCCCCGCACCCGCCCCTTATTCAAGCCGGAATTGCGAGCGCAATCCGGCTCGCAATTCCGGCTTGAATACGCCGTGTGAACCGGGGCTTACTGTGCTGTGACCTGTGCCTGCTCCAGGAACATTTGTGCCACTGCCACTCACATGTGAAGGGCCTACCATCTCTCTTTCTGACATACTGTTTGATCAAAAAAATGTACAGACTCTGTTTAATGAAGATGCCTGTATATGATAAATACACACACTGTATTTTAATCCGAATTACCCCACAAACAATAGGCTAAATTAACCCTTGGGTATAAAATACCCTACATAAAAAAACCAGATGGAATTCAGGCGTATATGGGGTAAAAATGCACACATCCTGTATTTTACTCCAAATTACCCCACAATCAAGAGGCTAAAATAACCATGGGTATAAAATACCCTAGAGAAAAAACCAATCTGAATTCAGGAGTGTATGGGGCAGAAATACACCCACCCTGGACTTTAGGGAGAATACTCCAAAAACTAAAACAAAATAATAATGCTGGTTTAGGAACAAGTGTGTATATGACACACACTTGTGAAGGTCTTTCACCCCAGTCACTGAAAAAACGAGTTTGTTTTATAAATAGTGCAATGTAGTGCTGCAGCAGCCAGATGCTTATTGACAGGAGACACAGTGAGAAGTGTGAGAATTTAAGGTGGCCTCCGTACTTATAGGGCTGTGATATCACAGAAGCCCGCTGGTCGCTGATTGGCTTCATGTCTGCACATGTCATTGAGGGTGTTCCTTTCTTCCTCCCAGAGTTCTCGCCCCCATGTCACGCCATGTGCTTGCAGACATTTTAGAAAAAAGAGACGATTCATTCCCACTAAGTACCATAAACTTCGACTTCGTGCAGAACCAAAGTTTTCCTGAAATTCTAAACGAATTCCACTTTGTTAGAATCGATTTGCCCATCTCTAGTCATGTCTATAGTGTTGTCCCATGAAAATATATAATACAATATTTACAAAAATGTTAGGGGTGTACTCACTTTTGTGAGATACTGTATATGTTGTGAGACAGTGACAGGTGGAGTTATTGAAGGAAGGTATATTTCCCCTAAGACATTCTCCGATGTGGCCTTAGGGAGTATGTGGGCAGATATGTGTCACCGAGAAGCTTGGTCTCAGAGAAGGAAACTGGCAGTTTGTGTGTCACTGACACTTTGGAGCTGGTAGTATAGCTGCTCCAAGCAGCCCAGTCCAGACCGTTTTTTCCTGGAATGACCAAAGTGATGCGTCGGAAGCCACTCCCACCTATCAGGTGAGGCTGGTATCATCCCTCATAAGGGCTGGGCCTGCAAGCCTCTGTATGGACTCTCATGAAACTCTGATACCAAAAGGGAAGCCATACTGGGAATAACAGACTGTGTCTGTGTGAGTTGAGTGAAAAAAACCCATGTCAAGTGCTCGGCTGAGCAGGCATTTTGTTTCTTTTTTGCTGAAAGTTAAGTGTTTGTTTTTGTTTCATGTGTGAAATAAACCCAGGCATCGGCTTGACTTTGGACTTTATACCTCGTTCACGGTCTCTGTCTGTGAAAGTCTGATTTGCTTACCTGATCCTAACGCTTATCCCCACATATGGTGTGTCGGATACGGGCATCCAGAATTAAAAAGACACACGCATTTTCTGCAGCAACTGGAAAACTTTTGCTAGGGGCAACCGCCCTGGGAAAAAGTGTCTGAAGACTGCTGTAATCCTATGTCATGGGTGAAAGCTGCAGCGGCACAGCAATCAGAGACTGCCAAGATGGATGAGCTGCTAGCCTCCAACTGATGACAGCGACAGAACAAAAGGTGCATGAGGAAGCCATGCGGGCCAGGATGAAACCAATGCTCTGCTGGTGGAAGCTAACCATCTTGCCTTGCAGGAGCAACAGCATATCAACAAACAACTGCAAGAGCAAGTCCAGGCTGTTACAAGGTCTATAAATTTATGGCAGGTACACTTCAACTGTGAGAGAGAATCTAAAAAAAAATCCAGAAAATCACATTGTATGATTTTTAAATAATTAGTTTGCATTTTATTGCATGAAATACGTATTTGAGGGGCGTGGCCTGGACGCGGACCAAGATGGCCGCTTAAGCTCGGAGCTTCGGAGGTCCGCTGCAGCATAAGGGGGCAATCCAGAGACATCCTGGCACAGCTGCACCAGGAACGGCATCCACTTACCCCAGAAGCACGGGGGACCTGATCTACGAGGCAGACTACACTGTTGCCGTTCTTTGCGCCGCGCTCCGGGACACCGAGGGAGCTGCGGCCTAGCCCGAGGGAGTCGCGGCCTGACCCGGAAGTCGCAGCGGCGCCTGCAGATAGTGGAGGTTACCCACCGGACGGACGGGCACTCACAAGTACATACCAAAAGGGAAGCCATACCAAAAGGGAAGCCATCCACTGCGGAGGCGGTGAATCCCGGTCCCCGGACGCAAGGACTCCGCGGGAGACACGGACACCGGAGCGGTGAGCGGAAGAAGATCCGGCAGGCGGGAGAGGCTGACTGCAGGAGCAGGGACCGGCAGCGCCGCGGAGCATCACCGGCGGCGAGACCAGAGGAGACAGGTACCTACCAAGGCCCTCAAGCTCCCTGTCTGGCCCCGAGTCCTTTGGACCCTATAGACGCTCCCTTTACCGGGGACTCCCACTTACCAACACCCTGGGATTGGATCCAGGGTCAAAAGCAGCCGCAGCCTAAGTTACAGGCAATTTCAATGCCCGGCTCATATAAGGGCATTGCCTCACACTGCAGTGGCGACCCGCTAACTTGCAGCCCCCAGGAGGGGATCCACCAGGACACCTACACTCCTTTATCCCAAAAGGGGGAAATACATCCTTCCGGGGACCCTAAACCGCAATCTGGGTGGCAGTCCAATCACGCTACACCGCTGGATACTGGTTTCTTGGAAACCGTTGAGTCTGCCATAACATCTTCTTGGGACACGCCTGCTCTCCCTCTCTTCACCTCAAGTAGCATGTCCTCTAAGAAACAACAGAAAGAAGGGAGCTTGCCATTTGCTAAGACTTTGCCTGCGGTTAACCCTCCAAGTCCCCTGATAGTCCCGGAGACAGGACTATCTGAGATGGCGGACGACACTATACCATTACAGAGCCGAAGCCCATCCCCGGAGTTGCTTGGAGGGGAGATGGTCCCGGCAGGTTTCCATGTGTGCTCTACCCCTGGATGGCAGTCCCGCCTCAGTGATCTCCCAACCAGAAAGGATCTTAAAGACCTTAAGGATCTTATGCTAGATGTTAAAGAAACCTTCAAGGCAGAGTTCGCATCGGTTAGAGCAGACTTAAGACACATGGCAGAGAGAGTAGAGGATATTGAGACTGCCCATGACGACACCCGGCACTATGGCTCCTCCATACACTCAACTGGGACCACCCAAGCCAAACTCCTGCAGGAGACTAACCGACAGGTAGAAGACCTAGACAACAGAGGAAGACGGAACAATTTGAGGGTTAGGGGAGTCCCGGAGGCCAACGGGGAGGAAAATGTGTTCCAAATTCTTGATAAAATCTTCCAGTCCGTCCTGGGGGACTCGAACCCTGGCACCATCAAGATGGACAGAGCTGATAGGGCCCTCAAACCCAAGGGTCCGCCCTCACGTCCACGAGATATAATATGCTGTATACACGAGTTCCAGATCAAAGAGCAAATTTTGAATGGGGCCAGAACCCGAGGGTCCCTTCAATACCAGGGGACTGCGATCCAGATTTTTCCTGATCTTTCCTGGATAACTCTTCAGAAACGTCATCACCTCAAGCCTCTGCTAGAAATTCTAAAGGAACACTCCATACCCTACCGCTGAACCCTTTGCGTTAATTGCCACCAGAAATGGACGTTCTGCAATACTACGCACTTTTGAAGATCTTCAAATTTTTTGCTCCACTCTGGAGTTCCTACCACCGGAACTCACGGACTGGGAGCTGGGGGATCCCCCCCCCCAGCCCATGCGCCGGAATGGCAGAAAGCACAGCCCAAGCGGAAGAGATATGCGCTGCTAAAATCTGGGAGATTGGGGAATAGATACACCTCTTCTCCTGCCACCTGATGCTTACAATTTTAAAAGGAAAGTCATTTTACCTCATCCTGTTGATCCCCTTCTATAGGTGTTTCTGGTTTCTCTTGACTATAGAAGATTGGAATTTTGTGATTTTCATTCCTGAGGCGAGGTGGTATACTAGTGGTGATTGATGGTAGATGCCTTAAGCTCTCAGGAATGACTCTCATATGCCACTGCAATAATGTTTAATGTATTGCTATTTTCTGGGTTTAGTAGCCTGTTTTCCCTCGTATGAGGGTGTTTCCTAGCCTGATAAGTGCGTTTGGATTTAAGATGATTCTGTGCCAGTTTGTATAATGCATGTTAAATTTCATACTTTAAGAGGATTGCCCCCCTCACATGTGTTGTATTACTCTATGGGATTTTGAGAAATATTTTACCTACTCCTCATTAAACCAGATTCCATAGATACTTAAGCTTCTCTAAATTTTACTTCAACACCTTGAAGCAGCGAAATCTCCTAGGCATACTGACACTTGCAGTCCAGTACTTGACTCATTGGGCATTACGCTCCCCTGAGGTGATCTCTCCCTAAATTGTATAGTCTTTTTTCCGGTCTTAGGACAGAAGGAACCATTGTCGCTATTGAACTTCTGGTTTCCTAAGGAGTTGAATGCCTCCTCAAGGCATGAGAAGCCTTGATGTACAAGTACAACTTTATTTGTTCTGTGGTTTGTTTGTCTGTCCTGTGACTCCAATTCCCCCTTCTGTTTCTCTTATCCGTCTCATGGCGACATGAGAACCGCTGTGGGATACAGTCATTAGTAGCTACCAATGGGACACTAATGGTTAAGTTATACTCTCTAAATGTTAAGGGTTTGAACTCCAACTTAAAAAGAAAACTTTTGTATGCTGACCTCAAATCTAATAGACCTGACTTGGTATTTATCCAAGAGACACATTTTAATAAGACAGGAAACATTAACTTTCTTAAGCAGCTGTACACAATTAGCTATGTGGCATCCCAGGAAAAAAAAGGCAGGAGTGGCAATACTACTTTCTAAAACATGCCCCATTTTGATATCAAATTCCTTCACGGATCCAGGTGGCCGTTATGTGATTTTGGAGGGGAGGTTCCCCTAGGGAGGATAGGGAGGTTCCCCTATTTTATTATGTAATGTCTATGCCCCCAACGTTAGTAAATTAACTTTCCTAAAGAGACTATTAAATAAACTATCCCGCTTCCCTCCCTCAGCTGTTATAGTAGGGGGAGATTTTAATCTAATTTTTTCAGAACTTTACGATAAGTTGTTGATGAAAGGTCCCCCCCGTACCGCGAACCAGTCTAATCAGTCTAAGGGATTCAGACAGCTCATTCGCAGATTTAGACTGTTCGATCTCTGGAGGATTGCGCATCCCTCAGAAAGGGCTTATACTTTTTTCTCTAATCCGCACCAGTCTCATTCCAGACTTGATTATTTCTTTGGAAATATTCTGGCTCTTAGAATGATGGAATCTGCAGAAGTAGGAACTATAACATGGTCTGATCAC
Organism: Phyllomedusa bahiana; assembly: GCA_025379985.1. Classification (NCBI taxonomy): domain Eukaryota; kingdom Metazoa; phylum Chordata; class Amphibia; order Anura; family Hylidae; genus Phyllomedusa; species Phyllomedusa bahiana. Next base: position 31,627 of record JAODAL010009803.1, read on the forward strand.
GCCCCAGTCAGTCTGTCTCTTAAGACCTCGAGCTCAGCGACCCGGGTGTGTCATTGGAGACTTAATGAATCTCTGTTAAAAAATCCGGTACATAGAGAAGAACTGAGAAATCACCTTGTAGATTATTTTGAGGTTAACACGGGCTCAGTCTCCTCACCCACTTTTCTTTGGGAGGCCCATAAGGCCTTGTTCCGGGGACAGTGCATAGCACTGGGCACCCAATTGAAGAGGGATAGACAGGCAAAATGGAGGGAATATTCAGCAGAGCTTAAGCAAATGGAAGAAAGACTAGCGTTAAATCCCAGCAAAAATATCCTGAGGAGAATAGTTTCTTTAAGAGCTAGCTTGAGGAGTCTGGCCTTACATAGAGCTGAAAAAATGTTGGCATTTACAAAACACAAATACTATGAAAGAGCCAATAAAGCACATACACTCCTGGCTAAGATGTTACGGGATGAAACGGAACGCCTCACTCCACATGTCTTGCGGAATAGAAGAGGAGTGCCAGTTTATGATCCCCATGTTATTGCGGACATATTCCACTCCTTTTTCATGAATCTCTACAACATTCCGGACACCTTACCCACAGATAGTGTGGTTCGGGATAGAGTACTTATGCAATTTTTTAATTCCTGTCAGCTTCCAAGGCTCTCTGCAGAAGCTCTGAGCTCTTTAAATGCCACTATTACAGCGGAGGAAATTTTAGATACCATTAAACATCTCCCCTCAGGCAAAGCACCAGGTCCAGATGGACTTACTCACTTATAATACCAGATTTTCCAGCCCCAATTACTCCCGAACATGATAGTCCTGTATAATTCCTTTCTACAGGGCTCCCCCGTTCTGGAAACATTGCTACACTCCTACATTACATTGATACCTAAACCGGGGGGGGATCCCCTGGAGTGCGGTAGTTACAGACCCATAGCATTATTAAACACAGATATGAAAATTTTCACTAAAATCTTGGCTAATAGACTCTCCCTTCATTTGCCGGTTCTGGTTAAAAAAGATCAGGTCGGATTTGTTCCATACCGACAAGGAGGGGATAACACCAGAAGGGCCATTGATCTCATCGACATTGTAAACAAAAGAGGGGAATCTATGCTTCTCCTAAGCCTTGATGCTGAAAAAGCATTTGACTGTCTTAATTGGTCGTTCATGTTTCATACACTACAGCCGTTTGGGATCGGTGGCCCTTTTGTCACCGCGCTCCGGGGGATCTACTCTCATCCAACTGCTATTATTAGGTTGCCCCATTCTAAGTCCCCAAAAATATCTATTCGCAATGGTACTAGACAGGGATGTCCTCTCTCCCCCCTCCTGTTTGCCCTGTCCATCGAGCCCCTGGCAGCAGCGATTAGATTATCCCCAGACATTACGGGGGTGGTGGTTGGAGAAAAAGAGTTCAAAATCTCGTTGTATGCAGACAATGTACTATTAACCCTTACTAACCTGGCAGTTACATTACCTAATTTGCATTCTCTCTTGGGTCAATTTGGTCGCTTATCAGGCTACAAGATAAATACATCTAAAACAGAGGCTCTGCCAATAGGCATACTAGATGCACAGGTCGCCCAACTTAAAGCAAACTATAATTATCGATGGAAATCGGATAGTCTAAAATATCTAGGAATTTTTTTGACTCCAGAATATTCTTCACTTTTTAAGCATAACTTTCCAAAACTGTTATTGGAAATTAAGCACCTCCTGGACCGCTGGAATAAATTGGCATTGTCTCTCTTTGGCCATAAAGATGTAGGTCTTGCCAAAACTGATGTACCTGTTTGAGACTCTCCCGGTACCAGTGCCCCTGGCGACCCTTCGATCTTTACAAGCGAGTTTCATTCATTTTATATGGGCTCGCAGGCGGCATAGGATATCTAGGGACGTCTTGTTAACAGGAAAAAAGGATGGAGGGCTGTCGGTCCCGGATGTGGTTAAATATTACTGGGAAGTACAGTTGAGGGTTACCCCTGCCTGGTCGACGTTATACGCGTATTCCAGATGGATGGAAATCGAAAAGCTGTGGATGGCCCCCGTTCACCCTAATTCTCTACTATGGGCCACTACCAAAATCAGCATTGAGCAGCCACTACTAAATTCTATGTCCCTGACGAGAGCTGTATGGCAGAGGTGTTATAGAAGGTTTGCATTGTGTTCGGAGGCATCCCCCATGACATCTTTCTTATTTCACCCGTCACTCCAAAAAGATGGGATAGATGCTAGATGGAGGCCTTGGTTTGCAAATCAACTTTTCCAATTTGAAGACGTGGTAGACCCCTGCACTCTGGAAATAAGACCCTTTAAGGAGTTACAATCTAGGTATGAGTTGCCATCTGCGACACTTTTTTCATACCTACAGCTTAAACACTATATGCACTCAGTACTGGGTTCTGATAGAGCTTCGAAACCCTCTGCCTTTGAACAGCTCTGTCGGTTTTGATTTCACCAGTTCAGGAAGCTCTGCTACGACACTCATATATGTCAAAGTGGGATGGGTTCTTGGGGTCCTCATTGTCGATGGAGGAGTGGCAGGGTGTTTGGCAGCAGGCAGCCCGATCATCTATCTCTATACAGACTAAAGAAAATCAGTTTAAAATACTGATGTATTGGTATCATACGCCGGCCTTACTTCACAGATTAAATCCGTTACTTCCAGATGTGTGTTGGAGGTGTGGGGAACCAGGAGCAGACATCCCACATATATTCTGGACATGTAGGTTAGTGACCCCCTTCTGGAAAAAGGTTCAAGCATTAACTTTTGAGGTCATCCAAGTCTGGATTCCTCTTACCCCCCAGACGTACCTCCTAAATGTCCCATTCCCCTCCCTTGGACGTAATTTATCTAGACTTTTTCTATATACAGTAACGGCAGCTAAGTGCTTAATCGCCAAGTGCTGGAAGCAGACCTTGCCCCCATCTAGGGAGGCCTTATGCTTGCGAATTGGGGAAATCAGGGATATGGAATATCTCACGGCTTTACGGAATGATGAGTTGGAAACCTTTGATGCTATTTGGAGACCCTGGGAGCATTATAGAGTCTTTCAGGACCCTTGACTGGAAATGATTATTGCAGAATTCTGCCACGGTTGGTCTCATTTTGTTACAGACGGTTTTTCCCTTGTGTGTCTTGTCGTATGTCTCCCCAGTATATGTCATACTGTTTAGTATCCTTGTGAATTGAATCGGTTTCATACTGTTCTGATCTCTGTTTACATATGTATTATGTAAATTAACAAAATCGAACATGTTGGACATTATGCTTTATTCAGTTCTCACAATGATGTTTTGTTTGTATCTGCTCTTTTGAACAATTCAATAAAAATACAGTTAAACAAAAAAGAAATACGTATTTGATCATCTACCAACCAGCAAAATTCTGGCTCTCACAGACATGTTACTTTTTCTTTAAGGAGTCCTCTTAGGGTATGTTCACACGGCTTATTTTGGAGCACATTTCGCCATGTATTTCGCCGGGTACTGCGCTTAGTACAGGGGGAAATGCGCCCCATAATTACAGTAATCCATAGCTCTCATAGAGAACTATGGATTACGCCTCCTCTCCCCGCTCGTACAATACGATCGTATTGTACACGCGGGGAGATAAGTGACATGTCTATGGGGCCATCGGGCCGCGGGCCCCCCACACTGCAGGAGTACGCGCTGATTATTACATACTGTACGCGCCACAATACATCATGTGAACATACCCTTACTCTGCACTCATTACCAGTACCGTATTTTTCGGACTATAAGGCGCACAGGATTATAAGGCGCATTATCAATGAGCGCCTGTTAAGTCTTCTTGATTCATATATAAGGCGCACTGGATTATAAGGCGCGGCACATTAAATGAAACAAAGCTCAGACCGCAAGCCAAGCTTCATTCAACACTTTCACAATAACTCTCAACTTGTAAAGTTGTAACAAAAGCAATAAATGTACAATTTCCCGTCCGATCGAAAAAATACGTGTCACACTTAGTAAAAGCTTATTTGCAACTTTTTGAACGATTTTCAACTGATTTGGGAACGTATTTCGCGAAAATCCGAGTGAATCATTTCTGAAATCACCCGTGGGGAACAAGCCTTATGACACTTATTTGCAATGATTTTTGAAACTGATTTGGGAAACGTATTTACATGGGAAATCAGTTACAAAAAAAGTGTCACTAAATTAGCTGAAAATACTTTTCTGAAAAAAACCCAAGTGAAAAATTTGTTCATATAAAACGCACGGACATAAGGCGCATTTCGATTTCTGGAAAAAAATATAGGTTTTTATGTGGCCTTAACCCAAAAATAGGGATTAATTGTATCTTTTTGAATTTGTTATCTTAAAAAAACCGCCTGTCCACACATTTTACCCCCAAACCCTCTCTACCAGGGCCCAAAGACAAATGAGCTGCTAAGGACGCCAGGGAAAAAAAATTCCTAGCCCTAACAGGGCTGGGATGGGCTCAGCAAATAGGCCCAAGCAGTTGGGTGAAAAAGTAAAACTTTGCTCAATTGTTAAAAACAAAAGAAACACAAGATGACTGTAATTTTTTCCGGGTTTGGGGGGGTATGCAGGATCTCGCCTTGGGGAAAAGATGATACAAGAAAATCGGGAATTTAGTCAAGAAATACACAGGAGGACCTGGTCAATGACCTGAACAGAGCTGGTACCACAGTCTCAAAGATTACCATTAGTAACAATACACTGTCACGGATTAAAATCCTGCAGGGCACGCATGCCCAGGTTCATGTGAAGTTCGCCATTGACCATCTGGATGATCCAAAGCGGGCCTGAGAGACGGTCATGTGATGATATGAGACCAAAATAAAAACTTTTTTGGATCAACTCCACTCCCATTTTTGGGGAAAAAAAAAAAGGATGAGGTTAATCCCAAGAACACCATCCCAACCATCAAGCATGAGGGTGGAAACACCATACTTTGGGGGGTTTCTTTTTTGAAGAAGGACAAGATTTTGCACCGTAAAAGGGGGGATGGGTGGGAACAATCCAAATTTTGGACAATGGGTCATGGCTGGATCTTCCAGCATGACAATGAATTGAAACACACAGTCAGGACAACTAAGGATGGCTACATAAGAAGCATGTGAAGGTTCTGGAGTGGCCTAGCCAGTCTCCAGACCTGAACCCAACTGAAAATCTTTGGAGGGAAGTGAAACTCAATGCAGCCCAGCGACAGCCCTGAAACCTGAAAGATCTAGAGAAGATCTGTATGGTGGAGTGGTCCAAAATCCCTCCCGTGCAAACTTGGTCAAGAACTACAGGAAACATCTGACCTCTATAATTGCAAACAAAGGTTTCTGTACCAAATGTTGAGTTTTGTTTTTCTATTGTATCAAATACTTATTTTCCCCACTGTAATTCTATAAAACCCCCTATAAATATTTCTATAGCTCCCCTAAAGTTACTGTAGGCACTCACGTCCAGCCATCATCCTGGACAGTCCAGGGGGTCACTTCAGCTCACGGAATCTTCGTTTTTTGTAAAAACCATACCCTCTGGTATCTAGAGTATCTAATACCGGGCCTGGAAGATGGGAATGGCCTCCCACCCATCACTTCGGCTATTCTGAAAAAACCCGGCCACAATTAGCTGCTGAGCAGCTATACTAAAACTACTAAGTGTCAGTAACCTATGGTTACTAATGCCAAACTGGCAGCTTCCCCCACTGACATCTTGGTGGCACGTAACTCACAGGTCTCCTAAAGTAAGACACTCAGCCACAGAGGAATGTGAACGCCTGAGGTCACTTTGCTACAATACTCTATAGAGTCCCACTGTACATCCCCTATATATAACCCTAACCTATATATTGTGTATATATATACTACTCACAAAAAGTAAGGAATATTTGGGTTTTGGTTGAAATTTCAGGCTGAACATAACATTTCTTGCATATTTTTTTTTATCTGCACTATATTAGACCATTTCTGAACTTTAGAATGCACAAATCCAAATGTTTCAGTACTTTTTACACAACTTGCTGACCTCTAACCAGGAGCTTAATGACAACATTTACAACATGTATTTAATCCCTGAATTACCAAATACATTTAGAAGATAATAATAATAATCTTTATTTATATAGCGCCAACAAATTCCGCAGCACTTTACAATTTGAATGGAGTAGGTACAGACAAAAATACATACATTACACAATGAAAAGCTACTTACAGATAAGACACAAGGTGTGAGGGCCCTGCTCGCAAGAGCTTACAATCTATTAGGGTGTAGGGTGAGACGAAGAGTAAGAAGTGCTAGGTTTACAATGATCCAGCCATGTGACATAAATATGGGGTGGTTTATGTAGAATTCAGATGAACCTGCCACCCAGACAGTACATCTATTTACAGATAAGTGCTGAATTGTAGAGAGTGACAGAAAATGTGTGCGCTAGCGAGTGGGGAGGGGAGGTTAGCCATTAGGGATCTTGGTAGGCCAGACTGAGAAAATGTGTTCTCATAGCCCTCATAACTATGAGCGTAGTGAGTGTGCCTGATTGCCCGTGGTAGCATGTTCCAGAGAACTGGTGCCGCCCTTGAAAAGTATTGGAGGCGGGCATGGGAGGTTCGGATAACTGAGGAATGTAGTCTAAGATCATCCGCCGAGCGAAGAGACAAGGTAGAGTGGTAGACAGAGATGAGGGAGGAGATGTAGGGGGGTGCAGCGCTATGGAGAGCTTTATGGTGAGTGTGATGAGTTTATATTGTATCCTGTACTGAATGGGCAACCAGTGCAGTGACTGACACAGGGTAGATGCATCAGTATAGCGGCTGGAGAGAAATATGAGCCTGGCTGCTGCATTCAGGACAGATTGGAGAGGGGAGAGTTTGCAGAGTGGGAGACCAATAAGCAGGGAGTTACAGTAGTCCAGACGACAAAGAATAAGAGCAGTAATGAGAGTTTGAGTTGTTTCCACAGTGAGAAAAGGACGGATTCTGGAGATGTTCTTGAGATGCCTGCTGCCTAAGAGTTATGATGCTGCCACACACCGAAACAGAAATAGCAGGGTGGGGACGGTTAGTAGATGGTGGAATGACTAGAAGTTCAGTTTTAGTGAGGTTTAGTTTAAGATAGAGGAAGACATGATGTCAGAGACAGCGGACAGACAGTCACTGGTGTTTTGCAGGAGAGTAGGACTGATGTCACGGGAGGAGGTGTATAATTGAGTGTCATCAGCGTAGAGATGGTACTGGAAGCCAAATCTGCTGATGGTTTGGCCAATTGGTGCTGTGTAGATTGAGAAGAGGAGAGGACCTAGAACAGATCCCTGTGGAACCCCAACTGTGAGAGGAAGAGAGGAGGAGGTAGAACCTGAAAATGAGACACTGAAGGAGCGGTCAGAGGGTTAGGATGAGAACCAAGAGAGAGCAGTGTCCTGGAGGCCAATGGTGCTGAGCATGCTGAGGAGGAGATGGTGGTCAACAATTTCAAACGCTGCAGAGAGATCCAGGAGAAGCAACAATGAGTAGCTGCCCTGAGATTTTGCGGTCAGGAGATCATTTGAAACTTTTGCTAGAGCAGTCTCTGTGGAGTGTAGGGTGCGGAAACCTGATTGCAGAGGGTCAAGAAGAGAGTTAGCAGAGAGAAAGCAGATTAGACAAAAGTAGACCAAGCGTTCTAGGAGTTTAGAGATGAAGGGACGGATTGAGACTGGTCAGTTCTTAGCAGCGCAGGACGGGCCTAGAGAGGACTTTTTCAGTAAAGGAGTTATAATAGCGTGTTTAAAGGAGGATGGAAAGATCCCAGTGGAGAGAGAGAGGTTACAGATTGTAGTAAGGTAAGAGAGGACAGCTGGAGAAATAGACTGAACAAGGTGGGAGGGAATGGGGTCACTAGAGCAGGTGGGGCGAGCAGACAAGAGAAGCCTGGATACTTCTTCTTCTGTTGTTGGGTCAAGGGCTGAGAGCAGACTAGAGGATGTGCGGGAAGGGACAGGAAGGGTGTTACTTATAGTTTCATAGTTTGTAAGGCTAAAAAAAGACAAGACGTCCATCTAGTTCAGCCTTTTGTGCTAAGGTGTTGATCCAGAGGAAGGCAAAAACCCCCAATGAGGTAGAATCCAATTGTCCTTATTTTAGGGAACAATTCCTTCCCGACTCCAATCTGGCAATCAGAAAAATCCCTGGATCAATGATCCTTCTCCTGAATCCTAGACACTATAACTTGTTATATTATTACGCTCCAGAAATGCATCTAAACCATTTTTGAACTCTGTTATTGAATTCCCCATGACAAGTCCCTCTGGCAGAGAATTCCATAGTCTCACTGCTCTTACAGTAAAGAATCCCTTTCGATGTTTATGTAGAAACTTTCGTTCCTCAAGACGTAGAGGATGCCTTGTTCTAGATACAGCCCTGGGTATAAATAAATCTTGGGAGAGATCTCTATATTGACCTTTGATGTATTTAAAAATATTTATTATGTCCCCCCCGAAGCCTTCTTTTCTCTAAACCAAATAACCCTAATCTTTCAATTTTTCTGGGTACTGTAGTCCACCAGTCCTTTTATATTTTTGTTGCCCGCCTTTGTACCTGTTCAAGCTCTACAATGTCTTTCCTGTGCACTGGTGCCCAAAACTGTACACAATATTCCATGTGTGGTCTAACCAGTGACTTGTATAATGGGAGAAAAATGTTCTCATCATGTGCATCTATGCCCCTTTTAATGCACCCCATGATCCTATTTGCTTTGGCTGCTGCTGCCTGACACTGGCTGCTACAATTAAGTTTACTGTCCACCAGGATTCCCAAGTCCTTCTCCATGTCACTTTTACCCAGTGTTTTTCCATTTAACATGTAATCATGTAATGGATTTTTCCTCCCCATGTGCATAACCTTGCATTTATCAGTGTTAAACCTCATCTGCCATTTCCCTGCCCAGGCCTCCAACTTATCCAGATCCCTTTGTAATAACACATTATCCTCTATTGTGTTGATTACTTTACAGAGCTTAGTATCGTCTGCAAAGATCGATATTCTACTGTGTAATCCCTGTGTAAGATCATTAATGAAAATGTTAGAGGATAGGGCCCAATACTGACCCTTGTGGTACCCCACTAGTAACAGCGATCCAGTCAGAGTATGTACCGTTAATTACTACCCTTTGTTTTCTATTAGTGAGCCAGTTCCTTACCCACTTGCATACATTTTCCCCCAGTCCAAGCATTCTCATTTTATTTACCAACCTTTTATGTGGCACCGTATCAAATGCTTTAGAAAAATCTAGATATATGACATCCAGTGCCTCACCCCGATCCAGTCTAGAACTGACTTCCTCATAGAAGCTGATGAGATTAGTCTGACAGGACCGATCCTTCATAAACCCATGCTGGAACCATACTTGAGGATTGAGATGCAATGTTTTGCCGGATTCTGTCAATTTTCTCTTTGAAGTGAGTGGCCAGGTCTTCAGCACAGAGGTCAGTGACCGGGGCCTGAGCTTTAGGCCTGAGGAGGGAGTGGAAGGTGTTAAACAGGTGTTTTGGGTTGTTGTGTAAGGTTGATATGAGGGAGGTGAAATATTTTTGTTTGGTGCAATGCAGGGCAGAATGTTTAGTCCTGAGCATGAATTTATAGTGGAGAAAGTCTGCAGGTAGCTTTGACTTTCTCCACAGACGCTCCACACACCTGGAACAGCGCTGCAGTTGGCGAGTCTGAGGCGTGTGCCAAGGCTGTTTGCGTCTGACTCTGGTGGTGCGGTGTGTGAGTGGTGCCAGTGTGTCCAGGGTGGTTGAGAGAGTTTCATTGTAATGTTTGACAGCCAGGTCAGGGCAGGAGAGGGAGGAGATTGGGGTCAGTGCAGACTGTATGGTGTCTGAGTTCCTTGGTGTTAATGGGGCGGATATTTCTGAATGTGTGATGGGCAGGTGTGTCCAGAGAAGGCTGAGAAATGGTGATAGTGAAGGAGATAAGGTTGTGGTCAGAGAGCACGAAAGGAAAATTAGTGAGGTTAGAAATTGATGAGAGACAACAGAAAACAAGATAAAGAGAGTTCCCATCCTTGTGGGTGGGAGAGTCTGTAAACTGAGATAGGCCGAGGGAAGAGATTAGTGAAAGAAACTGAGTGGTAGAAGGGGATATGAAGTCATTAATGGGGATCTTGAAATCACCCATGATGAGTGTGAGTATTTTAGTAGAGAGAAAGTGAGGGAGCCAGGCAGCAAAATAATCCAGAAACTGGCGGGGTGAGCCAGGGGGTCTGTACACAACCGCAACTCTGAGGAAAAATGGCCAAAAGAGTCTGAGGGTATGGACCTCAAAAGAGGGGAAAGTGAGTGAGGGTGCAGGAGGAATGACCTGGTAACTGCAGTGTGGAGAGAGAAGTATGCCAACTCCTCCACCCGGCCTGTTCTCTGGTCTGGGGGTGTAGGGTAAGTGTAGGCCGCCATAGGTGAGGGCAGCAAGGAAAGCGGTGTCTGATTCCTGGAGCCATGTTTCTGTGAGAGCCAGAAGGTTGAGGGAATGAGGATCAATTTGAATTGGAATTTAAACAGTCCTCCTCATCATGCAGTTCATATTTTGACATCATGAGACCAAGAAGCTTATTAAAAACTAAATACAAGGGGGTGTGGTTGGCTACCTGGAATTGGAAACAATACCTTACAATTGATCCATATTACCTCACTTGTGAGGCTTCAAGCAGGATGCTCTCCGACGGAACTGGCCACTGAGCTTAGTGCATCACAGAGTGTCATGAACAGATTGCAAGAGAGATACAGAGAGACTGGAAGAGTCAAAGAAAGGCAAATAAGTGGATGTCCTTTGGGTACATCACACATTGATAACCACTTAATTGCAAACTTTGCCCTGTGGAACTAGATGATAAATGCAACTCAGTGTCGTCAGCACTCAAACCATACCTAGAACACTGCATCAAATTGGTCTACATGGCTGTCGTCCCACAAGGAAGCCTCTTCTAAAGATGATGCACAACAGTTTGCTGAAGACAAGCAGACTAAGGACATGGATTACTGAAACCATATCCTGTGGTCTGATGAGACCATTATTTGGTTCAGATGGTGTCGAGCGCATGTGGCGGCAACCAGGTAAGGAGTACAAAGACAAGTGTGTCTTGTCTACAGTAAAACATGGTGGTGGGAATGTCATGACTTGTGGCTGCATAAGTGCTGTTGGCTGTGGGGAGCTACACTTCATTGAGGGAACCATTAATGCCAACATGTACTGTGACATACTGAAGCAGAGCATGATCCCCTCCCTTTGGAAGGCCAGTATTCCAACAAGATAATGACCCCAAACACACCTCCAAGATGACCACTGCTTTGATAAAGAAAACAAGGGTAAAGGTGCTGGATTGGCCAAGCAGGTCTCCAGACGTAAACCCTATTGAGCATCTGTGGGGCATCCTCAATAGGCTTTAACATCCACCAATTCCATGATGGAAGAGTGTAAGAGAATTCCAGTGACAACCTCTGAAGCTCTAGTTAACTATATGCCCAAGAGAATTCAGGCAGTGCTGGCAAATTATGGTGACCACACAAAATATTAACACTTTGGGCACAATTTGCACATTTTCACTTAGAGGTGTACTAACTTTTGTTGCCAGTGTTGAGTTATTTTGAGGGCAAATTTACACTGTTATTAAAGCTGTACACTGACTATTTTAAAGTGTCATATCTTCAGTGTTGTCCCATGAAAAGATATAATACAATCTTTACAAAAATGTGACGCTTCTGATTGGGTCGGCGGATCCGCACTAGGCTTGCTTTTGTGTCTCTGCCTCTGTCCCCCGCTCCTGTTCCTCAGTAGCAGCTGCCGTACCATAGGTCAGCTGCTTGGAAACGCTTTCTGCTGCTGTGGGCCCAGTAAGAGGAGAGCAGCACTGAAGGTCTCCAGAAGTTTTAAAGTTGGGCGGAGCTAATTCGCTAGGTGGTCACAGCTTATACCTGGAGAGTCAGGTAAGTGTTATGTGACGTGAGGGACATGTGTAGTGTATATGGCCAATATATGTGTGAGATATGCAGTTCTTGATGTGTCTGTGTCAAGTGTGTAATGTATTACTGGCATCACTGTGTTTTATGTGTTGGGAATGTATACGGTGTGAGAGTGGTGTATACAGGATATATGTAATGTGTGAGTGGTGTATACGGTGTGTGAGTAGTGTATATGGTGTAGGAGTGGTGTGTACGGGATGTATGCAGTGTGTGAGTGGTGTATACAGGATGTGAGTGGTATATACGGTATATGAGTGGTATACGGAATGTATACAGTGTGTGAGTGGTGTATATGAGTGAGTGGTGTATGTGGGATGTGTGTGAATGGTGTATATGTGAGGTGTGCAGTGAGTGAGTGGTGTATGTGGGATGTGTGTGAGTGGTGTATGCGGAATGTGTGCTGTGTGTGAATGGTGTATATGTGAGGTGTGCAGTGAGTGAGTGGTGTATGTGGAATGTGTGCTGTGTGTGAATGGTGTATGCGGAATGTGTGCTGTGTGTGAATGGTGTTTTCAGGATGTGTATGTAATGTGAGTGGTGTATGCATGAGATGTATACCGTGTGATAGTGTGTAAGTCATGGCACTGTGATCAGCCTGTATGGATGCACATCATAGCCAATGGGTGTCGCCTTACATCAGCAGCAACACATTACATTTAAGTAAAGGTTCCCTGCATGTTGGCACCTTCTTTGTAATTATCCATTTGATCCCCCGAAGAACCCTCCTGTAAGAAGGGGGAGACTCTTTGGGACATCATTGGAATTTTTCTCCATTGTTTATGATACCTGGGCTGGGACATTATACCATGGCGCCTTCTACAACTAAGTATTTTTGACTCAGAGGTTAGTATATTCTAGGGTCTCCCGTGGGGCTGCACCTATTGGAGCGATTAGCCTGCTATCGGGCAAGGTTTATTGAATATAGTCCTATGTGGACTACACATACTCTATTTGTCGATTGTATATGCTTTTCCTGTGGGACTCAGTATTGTAGTCTACCAGGGAAAGCATGTGCCGCCAGCAAATAGAGCAAACATAGTCGATGTAGAACTAAGTTTGCTCAAATAACCTCTATCGGGATGCGGCAGGTACATTGTGGTACCTTTCCTCACAGTACCCGATGGATACCTAGAACGTGAGCATGTACCACTGTGTAAACAACCTTTTACAGAGATTGCTGATTACTTCTACACAGGGCAGTTCCTAGGCTGAATTTCACTCAGGGCGAGGTGAAGAAATTTCGCCCTCTCTCCCCTCCCCCCGGTAACATATGGCGTCACTATGCAACACATTGTATCATCATCATCAACCAAAGCCAAAAAAGCTTTACCACAATGTGCTACGTATAAAACTACTAAATAATAGTCATGCAGTTACAAAATAACACTGCTACACCAACCAGAATCCCAAGACCTCTAAGACCACATATCATCAGCACATAGTGACCGAATAATACTACCACACCATGACCACATATCACCACCATATAGTGACTGAATAATACAAACTGACCATTACTGAGTATAAACCATTATACTTCAACCAATATTACCGGCATACAGTGACCATACAGTAGTGGATACCAGCTGTACACAGGCTCTGCAGACATATAAATGATTACAGTAAAGTTGTATACAGTGACTCACAGGAAACGTCTCTGAAGAGTTGTTCTCTTTCTCTTCTTCTTCTGTTCCATCTGTCCCAGACGCCATGATGACTACTCCCGACTCTTCACTGTAAAATTTACAAAACAAATATCTCAAGACTCCTCAATTTATCAGCACTTCTCTGCCAATTCCTATCTCTATACATACTCCCCATCTATAGCACCTCATATGGTAGCCATGTAATATGCCCCCTGGTAGCCATGTAGTAACCCCCTATAGCCAGGTAGTAGTCCCCTGAAGCCAGTAGATGCCCCCCTGTAGCCAGTGATTCCCCCTGTAGCCAGTGATGCCCCCTGTAGCCAGTGATGCCCCCCTTGTAGCCAGTGATGCCCCCCTTGTAGCCAGTGATTCCCCCTGCAGCCAGTGATGCCCCCCTTGTAGCCAGTGATGCCCCCCTTGTAGCCAGTGATGCCCCTGTAGCCAGTGATTCCCCCTGCAGCCAGTACATGCCCTCTGTAGCCAGTGATGCCCCTGTAGCCAGTGATGCCCCCCCTTTAGCCAGTGATGCCCCCTGTAGCCAGTAGATGCCCCCCTGTAGCCAGTAGATGCCCTCTGTAGCCAGTAGATGCCCCTGTAGCCAGTGATGCCCCCTGTAGCCAGTGATATGCCCCCCCTGTAGCCAGTAGATGCCCCCCTGTAGCCAGTGATGCCCCCTTGTAGCCAGTGATGCCCCCTGTAGCCTGTAGATACCCTCCCTGTAACTAATTATAAAATAACAAAAGAGTACTCACCTCAGTCCGCGCGTCCCGGTCCGGAGCTGCTGAGCGGTGTAAGCGGCGTGACGTCTTCACGTCGCTTACACTGCACGCAGCTCCCAGGGATCTCCTCGGCGGCAGAACTGCCGTCCGAGGAGACCCAGCGTCACAGGGGGCTCGGCGAAAGCTGTGCGCCCCCTGCGACGCTGATACAGGGGAGAAGGCAGGACGGGAACGATCTGTCCCGCCACCTCCCTGTGACAACAGCTGCTGCGCAACTGTTCTAAAACAGCCGCGCAGAGACAGGGGCGATCCTCTGGGTGGGGGGGGCGAGTGGTCGCGGCGCCCTCCTCGGGTGAGCGGAGCCGCGGCGCCCCGGGCGAACGCCCGCCCCGCCCGCCCCTAGGAACGGCCCTGCTTCTACATATAGCGAAAGAGCGGGCCCCAAGAGTAACTTTCTCTGGTGGGCCCCAGGTACTCCAGTCCAACACTGCCTGTGGATGTATTTTTTTATGCACACCAAACACTGCTTATGTGTGCAACAGCATGGGATAGTCTAAAGAACTCAGCAAAGATATCAGGAAGAAAATTGTGGAATTGTGCAACTTCCAGATATCTTAAGGTGCCTCATTCATCTGTACAAACAATTATATGCAAGTACAAACAAGATGGGAATCTCAGGAAGGAGATGGGTTCTGTGTCTCAGAGATGATCGTGCTTTGGTCCGACATGTGCATATCAACCCAGGAACAAAAGCAAAAGACCTCGTGAAGATGCTGGCGGAAGCTGGTAAGATTTTTTCACTATCCAGAGTGAAATGAGTACTGTATCAATATGGTATAGGGGGTATCTATATGGTGCTGTGGCAGAGTGACCTCAGGTGGTCGCATTCCTTTGCCACTGAATGTCTTACAGCAGGAGACCTGTGAGGTACGTGCCACAGAAGTGCCAGGTGTCAGTCGGGGAAGCTGGCAGTTTGTTGTTAGTAACCATAGGTTACTGACACTTAGTAGTTTTAGAATAGCTGCTCAGGAGGTAATCCAGGTCAGGTTTTCTGGAATGGCCTAAGTGATGAGTGGGAGGCCATTCCCAAGTTCCAGGCTATGTTTTACAGGCTCATTAAAAGCCTGTTACTCTAGATACCACGGGAAGTGGCTCGATATCTGGAGTTGAGAGCAACGCCTGAACCGAGAAGGCTCTGTACTGTTATGGTTTTGTGTGAAACATTGTGTTGAGGTGCTGGCTGGTAGGCACATACCACTGATACAGAGGGGCTCTCTATTTGTTTAGTTAGTGGTTAGATGGCCTAGGATTTATTTTGTTTCTGTTTGTGGTAATTTAACCTGTCTGCGGAGTAAAGCTGGCTGAAGCTAATTTTAAAATACAGCCCTGCATCTGAGTGCCATCTCTGTTTTACCAAAAACAGTGATCCCGTGAGCTAAAGTGGCCCTGGCCTATCCAAGATGGCAGCTGAACTTGAGTCCCTACAGTACCTATAGGGAGATCAATATCTATAGGAAATCTATAAAAAGAATTTGACGTGGTTTATAGGGTCTAAAAATAGATCTTGATTTTTTTTCATCTTATAAACAATTTTCGATTTTAATTTTCTATTTTTGCTAAACAAGCTAAAAAACACAATTCAAAAGACACAATTTAATAAAAAAATTTTCTTGTTTTACATTACCTGGGCATATTTATGCCCTTACCACTGCAGCCAGATTTGACCTCCATGACGGAGCCCCATTTCTTAAATCTGACATGTGTCACTTTTGTGAGAATAACTTTTTTATACTTTTACCTATCTATGTGATTCACACAGGGCCGTTCCTAGGGGCGGGCGAGGCGGGCGGTCTCCCGGGGCGCCGAGGCTCCACTCACCTGCGGGGGGCGCCCCTCCCGCCCGCCCGCCCCTAGGACGGGCCCTGACTCTGCGCCACTGTTTTATAACAGTCGCGCAGAGCCAGCAGCTGTTGGTACAAGGAGGAGGCGGGACGGATCGTTCCCGTCCCGCCTCCTCCCCTGCATCAGCGTCGCAGGGGGCGCACAAATTTAACCGCGCCCCCTGCGATGCTCGATCTCCATGGCTGGTAGCCCAGCCGCCAAGGAGATCCCATGGAGCTTCGTGCAACGTAAGCAGCGTGATGACGTCACGCTGCTTACACCACTCAGCAGCTCCCACCGCTGAGCAGCTCCGGACCGGGACGCGCGGCTCGAGGTGAGTACTTTTTGTTATTTTAGAATTTCTTACAGGGGGATCACTGGCTACATGGGGGGGCACACTGGCTACAAGGGGGCATCCTGGCTACAAGGGGGGCACACTGGCTACAATGGGGGCATCCTGGCTACAAGAGGGGCATCCTGGCTACAAGGGGGCACACTGGCTACAGGGGGCATCACTGGCTACAAGCAGGGCATCACTGGCAACAAGGGAGCACACTGGCTACAAGGGGGGCACACTGGCTACAAGGGGGGCATCACTGGCTACAAGGGGAGCACACTGGCTACAAGGGGGCATCCTGGCTACAAGGGGGCATCCTGGCTACAATGGTAGCACACTGGCTACAATGGGGGCACACTGGTTACAAGGAGGGCATCACTGGCTACAAGCGGGCAAACTGGCTACAAGGGGGCACACTGGCTACATTGGGGGCACACTGGCTACAAGGGGGCACACTGGCTACAATGGGGGCATCACTGGCTACAAGGGGGGCATCACTGGCTACAATGGGTGGCACACTGGCTATAAGGTGGGCACACTGGCTACAAGGGGGCAACACTGGCTACAAGGGGGGCACACTGGCTACAATGGGGCACACTGGCTACAATGGGGGCATCACTGGCTCCAAGAGGGGCATCACTGGCTACAGGGGGGCATCTCTGGCTACAAAGGGGCATCACTGGCTACAAGGGGGCATCACTGACTACAGAGGGCATCTACTGGCTACGGGGGCATCTACTGGCTACGGGGGGATTTACTGGCTACAGGGGGTATTGGCTACAGGGGGCATCACTGGCTACAGAGGGCATCACTGGCTACAGGGGGCATCTACTGGCTACAGGGGGCATCACTGGCTACAGGGGGCATCAACCGACTACAGGGGGCATCACTGGCTACAATGGGGGCACACTAGCTACAAGGGGGGCATCTCTGGCTACAAGGGGGGCATCACTGGCTACGGGGGGAATCACTGGCTACAGAGGGCATCTACTGGCTACAGGGGGCATCACTGGCTACAGGGGCATCACTGGCTACAGGGGCATCTACTGATAACAGGGGGCATCAACTGGCTACAGAGGGCATCAACTGCCTACAGGGGGCATCAACTGGCTACAGGCGGGGCATCTACTGGCTACAGGGGAGCATCTACTTGGCTATAGGGGGCTACTACATGGCTACAGGGGCTATTACATGGCTACCATATGAGATGCTACAGATGGGGAGTTTATATAGAGATAGGAATTGGTTGGGAAGTGCTGATAAAGTGAGGAGTCTTAAGATATTTGTTTTGTAAATTTTACAGTGAAGAGTCGGGAGTAGTCGTCATGGCATCTGGGACAGATGGAACAGAAGAAGAAGAGAAAGAGAACAACGCTTCAGAGACGTCTCCTGTGAGTCACTAGATATAACTTTACTGTAACCATTTATATGTCTGCAGGGCCTGTGTACAGCTGGTATCCACTACTGTATGGTCACTCTATGCTGGTAATATTGGTTGAAGTATAATGGTTTATACTCAGTAATGGTCAGTTTGTATTATTCAGTCACTATGTGGTGATATGTGGTCATGGTGTGGTAGTATTATTTGGTCACTGTGTGCTGGTGATATGTGGTCTTAGTGGTCTTGGGATTCTGGTTGGTGTAGCAGTGTTATTTGGTAACTGTATGACTATTATCTAGTAGTTTTATATGTAGCACATTGTGGTAAAGCTTTCTGTATATTTTGGCTTTGGTTGATGGTGATGCACTGTGTTTTATTATGGCGCATTATGTTACATGGGGAGGGGGGGGGGGGGCAAATTTTTTCACCTCGCCCTGAGTGAAATTTAGCCTAGGAACGGCCCTGGATTCAGAGAATGTTTTCTCGTGACACATTGTGCTTTAAGTTGGTAATAAATTCAATCCTTGTTTATTTGTGAAAAATATCAAAAATTTGTGTAAATTTTAAAACATACAGGCCCCTCAATGACTCCATCTAAGAAACTATACCCCTGAGTGTATGTTCACACGGCTTAATTTCGGCATGCATTTTGCCTCGTATGTGCGCTCTAATACGGGCGTGCCAAAATTACGGTAGTCCATTGTCCTGCCCCCACTTCACGTACCCCCGGGGTCTAGATGGAGCTCGACAGGCAGCTAAACGCCTTCCTACTTGTCAATAATTACGACCGTGTTTGAAGTCTGTAGCTTTATTAACAGGACGTAGGATTAGGGTAAAACTGAAGGACAAACAGAAATGTACATTAGAATACACATAAGTTGTTTGTAACAAACATACAAACAGTGTGCAAAGTAGAAATACAGTAAACTTTACATGGTGGATAGCATGTCTAGGCCAATCTGAATAACAGCACAGTATAATCTGTCATAACTACATACAAAAAGTTCTAAACTACTAGCAGTGCTTATGAAGCTAGATATGGCTAGACATTTTCACAACCTAACTGCTTACCAGCTATGCTGCAACAAGGGTACGATAACATGGCTGATGATCTCTTCTCTGTGCAGATATGAGGTGAGGATGAGTTTCTTCTACCCATAATGCAAAAGAACTTCCTCTTAGGCAGGAAACAATAAACATTTGTGAAACCTTGCAAACAAAGGCCACAAGGAGGTAGTAACAGTAATATAATTATAATAGGAGTCTGCTATAGGCCCCCAAATATAACAGAACCCATAGAAGATATGCTCCTCAGGCAAATAGATGAAGCATCTAATCAGAATGAGGTTGTTATTCTTGGCGACTTTAACTACCCAGACATAAATTGGGAATCTGAAACCTGTAGCTCTCACAAGGAAACAGGTTTTTGTCTATAACTAAAGATAATTACCTTTCCAAATGGTGCAGGAACCAAATAGAGGAAAGGCCCTTCTAGACTTAATATTGACTAATAGACCTGACAGAGTAACAAAGGTTCAGGTTGGGGGACCTAGGGAATAGTGACCATAATATAATAAACTTTCATTTATCCTTCAATAGAGCTTTTTGTCATGGAGCCACAAAAACACTGAATTTGAGGAAGGCTTTTTTTTACCCTGCTTAGAGAGGCACTAAACTGTATTGACTTGGGACAAAGTTTTTTAAAAATAGCAGAACAAAAATAGATGGGAGATCTTTAAAAAATTTTTAGGCGCCACTGTGAGAGGTACATACCATATTGGGAAAAAAAAATAAGAAACAGGAAGAAACCCAATGTGATCAACAGAGATGTAAAAAAGGCAATAAAAAACAAAAATAAAGCGTTCAGCTACTAAAAACAGGAGGGCAAGTGAAGAGGCGTAAGAAGCTATAGGGAAGAAAATAAAGTGTGTAAAAATAATGATAAAGGCAGCAAAGCTGGAGACAGAAAGACGTATTGCCATAGAAAGTAAAACTAGGGGGCGTGGCTAGGCCATGACTGAGTGAGGATCGCATCTGCTAGTCTCCTTCCCTATACAGCAAACCAGCGGATTATCACGCAATTATGGAAAATCTAATAAAAGACAGAAGCCCAAGACCCTGCTGCATGCCAGCTCTACACAGGGAGACATCGAGACCTTCTTTCCCCCGGTTAAAGCCGCCGTTTCGCTTCCTGTGCTTGGCCCTGCGGGCTCTCAAGATGGCCGACCCCTCGTGGCTACCCTGTCTAAGCCTCTGGACGGATCTCCCCACACAAGAGAAGCGCAGTCTTCTCCGCCCTCCCCACTCTGCCACGGGACCTGGCGGCAACCTCTACCTCGGAGCCGCTGCCACCTCCAATGATGCTGCAACCTCAGATCCCCATACGGTGCTCTTTGGTGCCCGGATTCGGCAGAAAGCGCCGCTATGGCACTTTGCTCACCGCGCGTTGAGTCACAGGCCCGGGCTTCTCCTCTCCAACACCTCTCTTGCTGTCGGTGTATGTCGTGTACTCCCCACAGACAGCACCTATCGACATGCAGCCCCAGTACTCTCCCTTAGCCAGGGACCAAACACAGCTTGTGACAGCAGACCAATAGAGAGGGTTTCACTGTGCCCCCCCTCTCCAGCTACACGTTTCACACTTGCCCATTAATCCCAGAAGGAGCGCATTTAACAGCTGGGACCTCTCACCTATCAGACTCCCGAATCCCTCCCAAATTCCACACGCCCCCTGTTGTATCATCCGCCCCAATTGCCCTGACAGAGGAGAATGAGAACGCAGAGTGTCCCATAGAACCCCGAGGGCTCTTCACGCCCTGCAACACCCTGTTCTCCACCAGGCTGCGGATCTCCCTGCCTGGACCACTGTGGCTTGTCTGGGTGGCTTCCCCGGCGCGTGCACTCCTCCTCCCAAGCTGTTGCTCTCCATGCCCAGTCGTCCGCCAAAACCTATACAGCAGCCGTAATGCCTCTATGGGAGACAGGTGGGAAACCCCATACATGTCCTCACACGCTGCACTTCTACAACCAAGCGGAAGTCCTCCAGGGACGCCCCTCGATTTCGACTTCGCTGCACCCGATTGATCATAGCGCCTCATCGTTTCCTATCACATGTGTTAGAACATGCACCTCAGAGAAAACAAGGCCAATAACTCTAGCTGATCTGAAACACCTTTCTTCAGCCACTCTTATCTAGGCGGACACTCTGTCATAGCTAAACAGAATACTGACGAATGACAGGACAAGATTTGCGTCATTTACGCACAGGAACTATATACCACAACAGGGCCAAAATTGAATGTCTGGAGAACAGACGCAAGCCCAGACTTCTACCCACTTCTCCTTTGTGTCCAGAGTCCCCAGCACTCTGCCCAATTGTTCACTTGCAGCACCACATAGATGACATTGAAAATCGCAGTAGGCACAACAACCTGGAATTAGGTCCTTCCTGAGTCGGTCCCCTAACAAGGAGCTGTCTAAGAGGTCAATCAGTGCAATAAGTTTTTTTTAAAATGAAAAAAAACCACCTAGGCGTCGCCACGCTGACATGTGAAAATTGATAGAGGCTCACAGGGCCTTGAGACCAGCTCCAATCTCTGACGACCCCATGCCACACGGATGTCCATATAAATGCGGGTCCACATCTTTTGCCATGAAAGGGACATTTTATTTGAGGCCAGGCCCGTAAATCTTTGTCTTACCAAGGTTTCCCCTATCAATGATTCTTGCAGGACCTTTCCAAGACTTACCCTAGCCCACATGCAATGCTTTTAACCTCTCCTGACATTTGCAGCAAAGAACATCCATTTTAACTGGGGATACCCCTTCATCCTACGGATACCCGTACAGAGCCAACAGATCCTCACAATCCGCGTCGCTGCAGACATCCTGCCAGTCCATCGGTCTCTGGGGTATTTGGACTTATCCTTCCCGGAGTGGCCCACTTTGACGTCCTTGACTCTATCCTCCCAGCAAAGACATCTCAGTTGGGTCTCATCCCATCCACATCGGTGGTGCCCCGTGGCTTCTAGGTGGGCTGCAGGAGGCCGTGTTCTCCACACTCAGATCACAAGAACGCTCCCATCCCTGTGAACCCTCCGTTAATCTCAATGCATAGTGTTCTTGACACCATCTCTCGAGATGATGCGGTCTGGGATTCTGTTTTCTGAAACGCAACTTCTCCTACATAGTTTTGCTGGACTTTGCAGTGTCTACGTTATAGAAAGTCTGTGTTTATCCATCTTGATTGCTTTGTTCAACTGTGTTACGCGGGGTTTGGGGTCTCCCACGTCGTGGGTTTACCCTGTTCCAGGATTTCTGTTCCCCCCGGAGTGTGCCCACGCTGTTCGTATTTTCCCCATTCCATGTTTTCCTGGTTTGCTGGTTATCCTCTCATCACAAGAGTAATACTAGGAAGGGAAGATCTCGTCCTTGGTTTTAACAAATCCTCAATTGCTTTTTTTGACTCCACCGATCTTGAGCGCTGTGGTCTTCACAGAACCCTTTCCCATAATGCCTTTTGATATGCAGATCTAAGGAGAGGGCGAAAAGGCAAACAAAAAAAACTCTACAAGCCCTTTCTTCGGTCGCTCCTTAAGAGAGACTCTTCCCGTTCCTTGAGCTAACCATGCCTCCCACACAGCCAGCCATATCTTTCTCTACTCTGCACTGAAAGGGACAAATAATCCGAAACAGCGATTCTGAGATGAGAGATACTGGCTTGCTAAAAAAAATCCTTTTTGCTTTCTCAGACGTCGGTGGGTCAAAGCAAATTGAGGATTTTGTTACATTACAACCAACAAGGCCGCTGTGGGACGTTGCTCAGACCCGTTTCCCCATAATGCCTTGTATAAGAAATACTTAGGTAAGCGTGGAGTTCCTCTATGCACATTTATTAGCACTACCCGCATTCCCCCAGTAAGATTGGGACTCCTGCATTGAGTACTCTCAAAATTAGCAGGGCTACTAAGTTTTTTCTTTGATTCATACTTCTCTTGTAGTAAAACGCCAGGGCCTTTCTTTTTCCTGCTTTTGAGTTGTCCCGTGTTTGTCGGTGTGTTTGGAATGTGTGGTTTTCTTTTTCCCCCTTCTCTCCTTCTCCCCGTTTTTTTTTTTTCCTCTTTTTCTTTCTTTGTTGGGTTCCTCATTTGTGTCCCCCCCTCCCTCTCTTTCATACAGAGCATTTGGGTGAGAATTTTGGCCTGCTCTTCACCATCCGGTCTTCCGTCCCTAATGTCTCCATGGATGGACCTAACGCATTGCCTCCTTCCAATTCCAAGAGAGCAGAACTCCCCCTGAGAAAGAGCGCAATTTCCTCATCACTTTCACACAGCAAGGCGCAAGTTGTTTTGTTCTCAGAAACCATTTTAAGTAAGGACATGTCCCCGTTATAAAAAACAAGTATTATATACCTCTTTCCATTTTTGCCAATTTTTTTTTTTTTGAGTCCAGTCCTAGGGATTGGCCATTAGCATACATCGATCCTTGACCCATCATTGGACAGCGTGCACTGTGATCCGAAGGCGCGCACTCTTTTTGTCGGGTTCTCTCCTTTAGGGGACAGCTCTTTACTATTATAATGCAACGCCCCGACATAGGCCAGCGGCTTCCTTGAGACGCTAGTGGATACTGCCATATCCTTAGGTCCAGGAGGGATCTCAAGTCACTCCCTTGATCCTGCCCTGAAAACATATCCATGGTAAATCAGTCTTTTTGTCCATATGTTGCGTCATTGAGGAAAGTGAAAGAAGGTGTTTTCACTGCCTCCCACTTGTGATTCCCGAGATAACTTCATCCCACAGATAGAGACTTACTCCTTTTTCTTCCCTCCCCATGGCTCTTAAAGTCCCAGTCTGGACTATGTCATGACACATTCGCCTTGCCCGTTGCTCTGTCTGCTCCACACGTAATATTCATGTTCCGAACACACCTCTAATTTTTTGTACCTCCACTTTCCGCTCTGTGAAAAGATTTTGGAACTGGAGGCTGAACGAATCCTCCTTATAGACTGAGTCCTTTGTGTTTGTCTGAGATTGAGCGTAACCAATTCCCGTTCCATTTCCCCTGACCTGGACATCCGGCTCTCCAAAAGTGGTCTCTCATTATCTTTCCTGTGTTAGGCATACATTACAACTCTCTAACTCATACAAGGGGTGTCGCATAGAGTGCCGGTACGGGACAATCTGCTTTCCCCCCTGCTTTTCACCAGGCGCGTGCTTTTTAGCAGTATGAAAGCAAAAAACCTTTTGGATTCTGTAACGTCTCTTCGGCATTGGTCAACTGAGGCCGGCTGGGTTGGAAAATTCTTGAGGGAGACGGTGTCCTCTGGTAACTCTTCTTTCCAATTCGGTCTCATCATAGACAGACCGACCTTAACCCCCAGCCTATTTTCTGCATTGGAATTGCTTAAATGCGGTGTCCTGGTACTCTGATTAAACATGGCTCTAGAATTACTAAAGGAGAGATCCTCCATTCTTCAACAGCTCTTGCCAGAGTCTCTGCCCTAGAAACAAAACATAAAACATGCTCTTTTCCCCCTCCGTCCTAGGAATTGGCAGGATGCCGCGTCTGGAGGTGAACGCCTTCTTGAGGCATCGTTGGGCCGGATGCTATCAGATATGCCGTAGCAAATTTTACGAGTAACGGTAATAAAAGTGGACGGATGCATGCTAGTTTTCCCTGCCCAGATGCGCAGTCCCAATCCCTTCGATCAAACATGCTACGACTCTGTGTTCACCACACAGAGGAATAGCCTAGGTCTTTCCATAGTTTTTACTCTATAATTATGATATACTATACCTTCCCTCCTCTCACCCCTTCAACCTGGGGTGTTCCTCCTCCCTCCTTATCGTCTGAAAGTATCTGGTTGAGTCGCAGAGACATTAGAGGAGCCGTTTACTGTGATGTGAGCTTAAGTCCTGTTAATTTAATGATCTTCCGTGGGAAAGACCCAGAACCTGATGGCTTTAGACAGCCCAATTTTTTAAAACTTTTCAGAGTTAGTTCTCCCTTACTCCGGAAGCCTTCAATTCCATCACAGCGGACTCGCCTTTTCCCCCTCAAGCTTATGCTGGCTCATGTTGCGGTGGTCCTGAAAGGATCCTCCCAGACCTGGGTAGTTACCGCCCTATTTCTTTGTTGAACGTTGTTTCTTAAAATTTTATGCAAAAATGATAGCTAACGGGCCTTAACCCCCTCTTGAACTCCGTCGTTTCATCCCGACCAGGTGGGCTTTATACCGGCAAAAGGGGCGCGTGATAACACGCTCAAGACTTAGACATTATTATTACCTCGCACGCATAAAACGCCTCTCTTGGTGTTGTCTTTAGATGCAGAGAAGGCATTTGACCGTATCTCATGGCCTTCCATCCATCAAACCCTCGCCCAGCTTGGTTTGGGCCTTGCCTTCCTTTCTAAGATGGCAGTGTTGTACCATGCGCACTCTGCCCGCATCAAGGTCAATGGCACCTTATCTGCGCCTCTTCCAATCTCGAACGGGACAAGGCAGGGCTGCCCCCTAACCCCCTTACTATATGTCTTAGTAATGGAAAGCCTAATGGCGACCTTTCAGATCTAACCTTGATATATCGGGGATTTACTATTGGGTCAAGGAATATAAATTGCGCTGCTTTTGGCAATCTCTTATTTAAATATTACTAATCACATATTTCCCCCCCTTCTTTGATGGCCGAAATTAGAAGCTTTGGAAGCTGGTCCAATTTTAAGATTAACTTCTCAAAGTCGGAGGTGTTAGGTATAGGGATCAATCGGGCTTCTCTTCAATCTAACTTTTCCTTTGAATGGCCTAAAACGGGCATTTCCTACCTGGGGATACGCATTTCGGAAGATCTTTCGAAGCTCTTCTCACTCAACTTCCTCCCTCTCCTCATTAAAATCAAAAAAGACTTGGACAGCTGGAATAAGAAGGAGTTGTCATGGTTTGGCAGAATAAATCTGCTCAAGATGACTATTTTCCCAAAATTCCTATACCTTTTCCAAACACTCCCTATTCACATTCCAGCTTTATTTTGGAAAAAGGTACGGAGGTGCTTTACCTCCTTCATCTGGTCCACTCAGAGAGCGCGGATTGCGTTTGACACTCTCATCAGACTTAGGGATGCAGGTGGGGTAGGCCTCCCGGATTGCAGGCTGTACTACTTATCCTCAGCCTACTCGCGCTTTCTAGCGTTGGTTTCCGATAGAGCAAACAAATTGTGGGTGAGGCTGGCGGAGAATCTTAGCCTTTCATCTGTGGTTGTGCTCCCCTGGACCTGGACTCCTGCTCTCCAAAGTGGTCTCTCATCTTCTTTCTGTGTTAGGCATACATTAGCAACTCTCTACTCATACAGGGGGTCCTTGTGTGCCGGTTACGGACAATCCTGCCTTCCCCCCGGGCATTTCACCAGGCGTCTTTTTAGGCAGTATGAAGCAAAAACCTTTGTGCTTCTGTAACGTCTCTTCGGCAGGGCAGCTGAGGCCACTGGGTGAAATTCTTGAGGAGACGGTGTCCTCTGGTAACTCATCTTTCTAATTTCTACAACTTTCTCATTTCTTTAGTAAAATGAGACCTAGCCTTGATTTGACCAGACCGCTTACGGCCTTTGAGAAGGTAGTGGTTTCCTCTACAGACTCACGACACTCCCTCTCATTTATGTATAAGCTCTTGCTAACCACTCACTCTGAGCAACTCCCATCCTATTGTCAACGCTGGGAGAGAGAACTAGGCCTCTCTTTCACTCCTGACAAATGGGAACGATGCTTTCAACTGACTCATAGGGCTATGACCGCCTCCAAACACCAGGAGACCTGTTTTAAGATCCTATTGCGTTGGTATAGGGTTCCCTCTGTCTTGCATAAGATGTTCCCCTAGGCCTCGGATGTTTGCTGGAGATGTGGGAAAGAGGAAGGGACCTAGCCCCATGTATGGTGGGGCTGCTCGTTGCTTAGAGGCTTTTGGACCTCGGTATTAGAGGTAATTGAGGTAGTTACTGAGGTCTTGATTCCTGACTCCCAGAGGCACTCTTACTCTTTATGTTTCCCATGCCTGTTTTTAAAATTTAAGAAGTCCCTCCTTAAGCACCTATTGCAGGCCCTAAGACCATCATTCCTCGCCGATGGAAGTCATCCTCCCCTCAGTCTCTGGAGGACTGGTTTTGCCCGAAATTAGTTTTATGCAAAGAAAGGAGGAACTGATGGCCCGAAAACCCCTGAACAGGCACACCGATTTAATAAAATTTTGGGTTGGCTGATATCCTTCAAGAATTCCCCGCTATATCTATCCACTACTTCCTAAGGCACTACTATACTAGCTGCTACGGGTTTTCCTCTCTTGTGGGGTTTTCTTTCGCCTGATGTCTCCCCTTCCCTACCTCATTTTCCTTCCCTTCTGAGGTTGCCCCCCCCCCTTTTTTGTTTTTTTTTTTTGTGTGAGTGTGGGTCTTGCCTTCCTTGTTATTTTTGTCTTTTTTTTTTTTTTCTTTTCTTTCTTTTTTTTTTGTGTTTCTTAGCTGGGTCATTTATATATTCATGTCTGTAGGTAGCAGGGTACTTATAGTACCCGGTACTCTTTCGGATTTCTTTTCCCTAGGACCCAACGATTGTTGTTAATTCACATTGTTTAGTTATATTACCATTGAGGCTATTCTGTTTGCACTTTCTTTTGATATAACAAATTTATATGGCCAAAAAATTGTTTGGTTTTCGATTTTTTTGCTTGTGTGTTTTTGCTCTTGTTACTTTCCCCATGTTAGCCATGTATAGTCTAACACAGTGCAATGGTACTTAGTCTTGGTTTTCTGTGCGGGGCTTATAAGCATCTTGCAAATTTATGTCCATTTATGTTTTGGTTCAAACCCTGTAATGTTTGCCCTGCAAAAGGACAACACGTATGGACTAGGTATCTTTGATCGGGTTTTGTACTCCTTAATTTGTTGTATCTGTTTCTTTTTTTTCAATAAAACCTTTGAATGAGAAGAAAAAAAAAGTAAAACACCCCCAAAAATTTTTTTTAAATATAAAATAGTAAAAAGATTAAAAAAAAAAAATGTTGGCCCTTTAAAAAAGTATGAGGGAGAGCCCTTAGAGGGCGATGAGAAAAAAAAGCAAACCTTTTAAACAATTTCTTCCCATTTGTATTTACCGAGGAGGATGCCCTTTCCTGTTGATGACAAAGGGAGGGGGGAAAATTTCCCAATTTTAAAGTTTTTGCAAACCCCGGAAGAATGCAGCCCCCTTAGGAAATTAAATAGACAAATCCCCAGGCCCTGACTATACACCACGTGCCCAAAGAAGGTTTAAGAAATGTGTAAAAGGGCCCCCCTATTTTTTTTATTTAGGGGCGTAAATAAGGGGGTATGTCCCAAAGGTTTGGGCATGCAAATGGGGGCCAATATTCAAAAAGGGGTCAAAAAGTGATCCGGTACTATGGGCCGTTAAGCTTAACCTTGTTGTGGGTAAAATTTTGAAGGTTTTCTAAGAGATGCTATCCTGGGGTATCTCATGAAAAAAAATGTATAACGCCCTCCAGCATGGGGTTTTTGAAGGGATCGGCCTGTAGACTAATCTCTCAGCTTCTATGAGGAAGTTATTTTACTGGGTGGGGTGAGGACTGAAAGTCAAATTTTTTTTGGTTTTTCGAAAGCATTTGATACTGTTCCACATAAAAGGTTGGTTAACCAGGGCTGTTTCTAGATGACCCCCGGAGTACTAAACAAGGGGGGACCCTACGTTTGAGGAAGGGAAAAAATTTCTTTCATAAAATAGAAAAGGGTTTTTTCTGTAAGGCAGTGAGACTGGGGGAACCCTGCCCAAGAAAATTTTCATGGTGAATTCCACAACAAGTTCAAAAAGGGGTTTGGGGCATTTCTGTAGAGTTTTATAACTAAAAGTTTTAAATGACTGGATTCCCAAGAAAGGGGCTGGTAATTTCTAGATGTAATAAAAAAATTATAGTGATTAGGTTCAGAGGGGGGTCGTCATCCAGGGATTTATTCCGATTCCCCAGATTGGAGCAGAAGGTTTTTTTTCCCTAACAGAGGTCTTTTGGCTTCTACCTCAGGGGGGTTTTTTGCCTTCCTCTGGATAAAACACTTAACATTTGCAACACTTTTAAAAAAAGGGTAAAATGGATGGTCTTTTTTCGGCCGAAAAAAATTTATGTAATTATGTAAAAAAGAAATGCTTGGACGGGGGAAAATTGTGAAAGTGGGGTAAGAAAGGCTCATGATAGAAAACAAAGGGGGGAAAATTAACGGTAAAATACTCAGACTGGATCCCTGTTATTGGGGGCCCACAAGGCTCAGTTTTGGGCCCCTTCCTTTTAATATTTTAAAATAAATGATCTTCCAAGGGTTTTGCACAGTAAATTTTATCGATCTTTGCATTTGATACAAGCTCGAAAAGGGAACCCACACAATAGGGATAATGTATTATTACAAAGGGTCGGGATAGGTTGGAGCCTGGGCAGAGAAGTGGCAGATGAGGTTTAACACTGAAAAATGCAAGGTTATGCACATGGGGAGGAAAAATCCATTACAGATTACATGTTAAATGGAAAAAACTGGGAAAAAAGGGGCATGGGAAGGATTTGGGAATCCTGGTGGACAGTAAAATTAATGTACACCCGTGTCAGGCACAGCCCCCAAGGCTATAGGATCATGGGGTTGTATTAAAAGGACATATTGCCATGGGGGAACATTTTTTTTCCATAACAATCACTGGTTAGCCAAACATGGAAATATTGTGTACATTTTGGGACCAGGGCACGGGAAAGACATTGTGAGTTTGAACGTAAAAAGGCGGGCAACAAAAATAAAAAAAGGACGAGTGGAAGAAATATCCAGAAGATTAGAAAAGGTTAGGGTTATTTAGTTTAGAGAAAAGAGGGCTTCGGGGGGGCATAATAAATATGGTAATATAGAATCTGTAAAGATTTATTTTATACCCAGGAATGTATTTGAACAAGGGGGCATCCTTATGTCTTGAGGAAAGAAAAATTTTACAAAAACATAGAAAAATTCTTTACTGTTAGAGGATGAGACTGTGGAACTTCTGCCGGGAAATTTCTGGTGAATTCATAAAAAGGTTCAAGAAGGGCTTGGGCCCTTTCTGGAGGGGATAACTAGCAAGTTAAGTGTTGGATTCTGAAGAAGGGGGCTGGATACATTTTTTTGAAGTAATATAACAAATTATAGTACTAGGATTTGGGGGGGGCGTTGACCAGGGGTTTTTTTCCGTTGCCATATTGGAGTCAGGAAGGAATTTTTTTCCCAAAATGGGGGAAAAAGGGCTTTCTACCTCTGGGGGTTTTTGTTCCTCTGGTCAAACACTTTTTAAAACTTTAAAACCCTTTAGCAACACTTTAGCAAAAGGGGTGTGGATGGACGTATGTCTTTTTCGGCCCGACAAATATGTAAAATTATGTAATTCTGAGGGTGGCACCCAAAGGCATTTTAAATTATTTAACTAATATTTTAAACCCTATTGGAGACAAATACAGCATTAATCACATGCTATAAACAGCACACTCCCCGCCTGGGGATCAATGATGCCACTAACAGAGCCTCAAAAAGAAAACATATATTGGGTTTGTAAAAATGGTTGGGAACAGTTTTGTTCATTCTTCTTTTGCCCTTGACCTCTACTTTGCGCAGTTCGGTCTCGTTGGGGTGTTTTTTGGGGAAAGACCAGAGGCATTCGTTTTTATGGAAATTTACAGTCTTTTTTAAAAACGACATCACAAATTTTGGGGGTTTGGTTGGTGGTTTGCCACTTTTTCTTGGTTGTAGTGTGGAGATTACGGTTTCCTCCACTTTTCCCAAAAGGTTTTTTGCGAGGTTTGTACTGTCTCCAATGACGTTTTAAAGATCTTAGATGTGAATTTCCTGCAGGGGGATTTTAAAAATGCCCGTCTTCTGAGTAAACAGCATAGCAGGAGTAAGGATTACTGGATCTTCTGGATCACTTGAAATTGGAATTAAAAGTCTGGCATTAATAATGGCTGAAACCTCTGCTAGGAAGGTAGTTAAGCACTCATGGGTGAGCCTTGCTGTACCAGCTTGCAAAAGGATAGAGTCCAGAATTTTTCGTGTTATCCCTATCATTCTCTCCCAAGCTCCACCCACATGAGATGAGTGTGGTAGATTGAAAGTCCAAGTACAACCTTGCTCACATAGGTATCTCTCGACACTGAGTGTATCCAGGTTTGTAGGAATTTGTAGTTCTTTAGCTGCTCCAACAAAGTTAGTGCCTCTGTCAGAACGAATGTGTTTCACTGGCCCTCTGATGGCAATGAAGCGCCTAAGAGTGTTTATGAAGCTTGAACTATCCATAGATTCAATTACCTCTATGTGAACAGCTCGGTTGGACATACAAGTGAACAGAACTGCCCACCGTTTGCCATTGGATTGACCTCCTCTGGTATATTGAGAAACTATGGCCCAGGGACCAAATACATCAAGACCCACATTGGTAAAAGGAGGATCTGTACTAATCCGGTCAGATGGAAGGTTGGCCATCTTCTGTGTTTGGAAAATACCTCGCATTTTTCAGCAGGTAACACATTTGGAAATAAACTTACTCACGCATCGCTTTGCTCCAACTATCCACAGTCCAGCAGCTCGTAGAGCCCCTTCTGTAAACAGTCGGCCCTGATGTTTTACCTCATTGTGGTAATGTTGTACAAGCAAATAAGCAATATATGATGACCTGGAATTACTAAGGGGTTTTTTTCAGCAAAGTCTGTTTCTGCTTTCTTGAGGCGACCTCCAACTTTCAATAGTCCATCTTCATCAATGAATGGATCCAGTTTCTTTAAAACACTTTTTTGGGATAGGTCTCTGGTTAGTGATGCTCTCGATTTCTTTGGTATAGACGTCTTGTTGCACAGCCCCAATGAAACAACTCTTGGACTGATCAAGTTCACTTACTGTGTAGGGCATTTTTACAGTGGTGCCATCCTTTACAGTCTTGGTTTTTGCGTAGTCAAGGCATTTTGAAAGAACGTGCTATGTGGGTTAAGCAGGTGATGGCTCGAATAAGTGATTTCCAGGTAGAGAATCTACTAAATCTGTGAGACTTGAGGCTTCTACTAGTAATTTCTGTATGCAACGCTGACACCTGAGGATGGATTTCAGCATCTGTGTCTACATCCACTAGTTCAAATTTGTCAAGATTTGTAGTGTTGTGCTCTGATTTGTACAGAAATGCAGGACCTGTAAACCATATTATATCTTTGAGGCGGTCAGCAGCTGTAGATCTAGTTGCTTGATCTGCAGGATTATGGTCTGTAGGTACAAAATGCCATTGCTTTGGGGAAAAAGGCCTTCTGATTCATAACCCCTGTTTTTGAAAAACATAAAAAGTTGGGTTTCTTGTTTATAGCCCAATATTTGTTCCTGTTAAAATCATTTTTATATCCATTTTCATTTGTCATGATCATTCGGGAAAACTTTAATGCTAATACGGGAGCCCAAAATTCTATTGGGTATTGGTGTTAGGGAGTGGTGAAAGTTTTGTTTTGTCCATGAAAAAATTAAAATGGAAATTTTTTTACAATCTATTTGCCAGTGGGTACAGAGCAATAGCTTTTACAAACAACAGAAAACAAGAGTTTTTGTATTGAATTTCAGTGGATGGAAAAGGGGCTATGAACGTGCAAAACAGAGACTAGGGTAAAATAGTTAGAAGTTCCCTTCCCCTTTTATCCACTGTTCTTTTTTCTTTTAATAGGGAGTGGATCATCTCAAATCTAAAGGATCAAGGGTTTAAGTCCCCTGAATTTTTTCTTTACCTTAATAGGGGACAGGAGCCGCAAATCCTAAAGGGTCTACAAAGCTGTTTATGGTAGACAGGACTCCTTTCGGGTAAAGGGTTTTTTTTCTTTTTCTTTTCTTGAAAATTTAAAAGGGGTCAGCTTTAAATCCAGAGAAGTCCAAGACTATGTTTGCACAGGGAAAAGTGTCGTTTCTCAAATCTAAGTCTTTTTAAATCCTTCGAAATTTTCCCAAATGTTGGAAAGTCTTCCATTAAATTCTTTACGTTGGATTAAATTTTAAAGAAAATCTTTAAAATTTTTTAATTGGGAAGCAATTTTTTTGGGCTCATTTTTAGGAAAACGATTGCAGCCTCATTTGTGGGGGAGTTGGGTTTTTAAAAAGTCATCTAAAATAAAAAATTTCCCTTTTCCCACAAAGTGTCTAACCCTCTGATCCTAAATTTTTTTCCAAAAACCCCCCTTAGCGGAATGGTGAGCCCCCTTTAAAAGGCTAAGCGGGGGAAGGGCTGTTTCCCCCAAAGGGTATGTAATTCAAAGGGGATAAATTATGGGATCTTTGGAAAGGGTTTTTTGTCCCCTGAAAACCCGAAGAACCTTTTTAAAAAGGGTTTTTGTGTTCTTTTTGACCGGAAGCAGTGAAAAAATCTGTTGGATTTCAGCCCTAAACGCAACAGGATTTTCTACGAAAGGCGGGAAAAAAACCCCCAAGGGGGTCGGGTTTTTCAAGGGGTTTGGGGCTGACAGAAGGGGGATCGTTTTAAAGACACACCAAACAGGCCCTTGGCACGCAGTTGAAAAAAACTCTTATTTTTTCCTGGTTTTCCTTTTTGGGGGTCATTCGGGAAATAGGGCCCCAAATTCCAACACTCCTCGAGTCTTTTAAAGTTAAAAAGCTATCTCGGGGATGGGCCATTCTCAAAAAAAACTTCTCCATGAATGTAAAAAGTTTCTTTCATATCTGGGGTTTTTTCTAAAAATTTTCTTTTTAGAGAAAAGAAGCGTTTGTAAACTTGTTCTTGTTGTTCGGTAAGCTGGTCCCCACTCCTGGAAGGGAAGGGGAGCAACCCAATTTTTTGGAAAATTTTTCTTTGGTTTTTTTCCTTGCTCCATTATTTTTAGGAACAATTTTTTTTTTCAAATGCATTGCCACCCGGGATTGTTTCCTCTTTTTGTTCTCTGGAAAATTTTGTATCCCCAAAAGGTCTTGGTCACTGTCAAAAGGGATTTAAAAAGTCACATGAATTTTCCTATGAAGGACATGGAAAAGTTTAAAGCTTTGTGGTTGCTTTTTTGAGGGGGAAATTATTTTTTCCAGGCATTTGGGGAAAAAAGAATGGGGGGGGGGGGTCCATTTCCCCTTTTTGGGGGGGGTTGTTTGGGTTTTAAAATTTTTTGTTAACCAAAAAGGGCGGGGTTTTTGCACGGGGGGTTTCCCTAGGGCAAACATTTTTCCTTTTGAACCCCCAATTTCCCAAAAATCAAGGGGTTTCTTTGGGTTGGTCATTGGGGGGGGGGAGGGATTTATTTGGGTTTGCTTTGTGAACTCTTCTTGATTAATTTTTCACAAAAGGGGTTAATAATGGGGGCTTGGGGCATAAGGGGTTTGGTTTAAAATTTTTAGGGGGTTTGGGGGGCCTTTAAAAGGGGTGGGGGGGGGAGGGATTTCGTTGCAACATTCGGGGGTTTGGGGGTTTCCACCCCCTAATTTTTGGGGAACTTTTTGGTTTTTCCTCGAATTTATTTTTTTTGGTTTTTTTTGGATAAGGGCAAGCCCTTTGGGGGGGAGGAAATTACAATTTTTGGGGGGGTTTAAAATTTGGGAAAGGGGGGGGTAGTCCCCCTCCCTGGGCCGGGAAATCCAGGGTTTCCAAGGCTTCTTACGGGTTTTAGGGGGGTACGGGGGGCCCGCTGGGGGCCCTTTCAAATGTTGTTTTTTAAATTTCCGAAAAAGAGATTATTTTCCCTTTGAGGGGGTTGTTTTTTTTGGCTTAAAAATTTTGAAAATGGCCCCCCCTTTTTTTCTTTTTAATTTCCTTTGCGCTTTTTTTTTTACCCCCTTTTGGGAATGGAGACTGGTTTAGCCAAATTTTTTTTAGAGCCCAAGGGTACCTGCCTCTTGATTTCTTTTTGGGGCCTCTAAAACTTTTTAACAAGGGAATGTGCGCCTTTTTATTAAGCTTCCCTTTGAATTTTCTTTTAAATGTTTCAGTGCTTTTCTGGGGTTTTTTTGGGAAAGGGGCATTTTGGGGGGGGGGGAAACCAGGGTTTTGGGTAAAGGCCCGTTTTGGAAAATTGTTTTTGTTTTAAACTTCCTTTTTCCCCATTTTCCACGGGGAAACTTTTCAGTTTTTCCTTAAAAGTTTTTGATGGGGGCCCCCCAAGCAAAACCCAATTTTAGTTCCCCATTTGGGTTTTGGGGGGTTTTTGGGGGGGTGTAGGGGGTTTTAAAAGGCTTCTTTTTTTCCATAAAAAAATTTTCCTTGAAAGGGGCTCCTGATTTTTTTGGGGAAGGGATTTTTGTTGCCCTTTTTTGGTTTGGGGCCCAAATTTCCTTTTTTTTTTGGGGTTAAAACCTTTGATTTTGGTTTTTGGGGTTGGGGGTGGGTTGAAAGGAGTTTGAAGGGAAACCTTTTTTTTTCCCCTGGGGAGGTTTTAATTCCTTTTTTTGTAGGGGGGAGGAAGATTTTTTTTTTGGTTTTTTGGTTTAACTTGGGTTTAAAAAAGGTTTTTTTCTTTATTTGGGGGTTTTTTTAAAAACGGGGAGGGGGGGGAACCACCTGGGGCCATGGGTTTAAAATCAAAAGCTTGGTAATTTTTTATTTTAAAAATAATCTTTTTGCTGGGGTAACAAGTGAACAAAACACTTTTTGGAAAAGGGAAATGGTTACCAAAAATTTTTGAGTTTTTTTTAAAAACATACCCCCCTTTTGTTTTTTCCCTTTTTCCCTTTTTTGGTTTAAGGGATTTTAAAACTCTTTTTAACCTTTTTTTGGGCTTTTTTTTTGGGAAGGGGGGGGCTTTTTGGGGAGACCTTTTCCAAATTTTGCTTTTTTGGGGCAACTCTTTCCCCTAGTTTTCCATTACAAGCATTAGTTCCAAAATTTTCGGTATCCCTTTTGGCTTTCATTTTGGGGCCAAAAAAACGACCCCCGAAAACGAATTAAAAAAAAAGTTCATGAAAAATTTAGTTTTCTGTCCAATGCTGTCAAAAGCATTTTAAAAAAAAGTTTAGGGTTTTTTTTGGGGCGTTTTTTAGTTTTTTGGAGCGTTTTTTGGAAACGGGTTTTTTTGAAGCGTCTTTGTTTTATTTTTAATGGATGCACAAATTAAGCCATTGGATGTAAAAATACAAACCCCACAGGCGGAGGGGAAACATGTTTAAAATTTGTACTTCCTTTTGATCACATTGTTCCCCTTTTTGTGCAGTAATTTTTTAAAAAAATTTTTTCAAAGATTCTTGCAAAAAAATCCCGCAAAATACCAATTAACTTTTGCATACAGCCCAAAATAACTTTTTTTTGCATCAAAAACTTTTAAAGAAAAAGGGTTTTTAAATGGGCCCAAAAACCCAAAAAAGCTTTTTTGGCCAAATTCCATAAAAAAAAAAATATTTTTAGGTCAGAACGAGATCACCCTTTTTAAACGCCAAAAACGAAAAAAAAAAATTTTTTTAGTGCCAAAAACCCTAAAAAAAAAGGATTCTTTTCCCCCAAAATCCGTAAAAAAAAACCGTATTTTTAAAAGGGCAGAGGCGGGTAAAGTTATTAACACAAATTTTGTAAAAAAAAATTTTTTAAGTGCCCCAAAAAAATAAAAAAAGGATTCTTGGCCCCAAAAACGTTAAAAAAAAGTTTTTTTTTGGGGGTCAGAGGGGAGATAATTTATTAGCGGGAAAAAACTGTAAAAAAAATTTTTTTATGCCCCAAAAAAAAAAGAAAAAAAAACGGTTTCTTGCGGGAAAAAAAACCGTTTAAAAAAACGTATTTTTTTGGGTCGAAGAGATAAACGTTAAATTTGCGGCAAAATCTGTAAAAAAAAAAAATTTTAGTGCCAAAAAAAAAGTAATAAAAAGGATTTTTGCGCCAAAAATCCGTAGAAAACTTATTTTCAGCGTCAGTACGAGATAACTTTATTAGCGCCAAAATATGTTTAGAAAAGGATTTTAGCATCAAAATCTTTAAAAAAAACTGATTCTGATGCCAAAATCTGTAAAAAAACATATTTTTAGCGAAAAAAATATGAATTGCGCAAAAATCGTTAGCGACCAAAGCATGATAATTTTATTACAAAAGATACAGAAAAGGACACATAAGACACTTGTATGAAAATTTGATAAGGATTAACCTTTGTTACCACCCATTATAGGTGTAACTTGGGTCTCTGGGAGGGTTTTCATTGGAAAATAGCGGCAAAAAACGCCACGAAAACGCACCAAAAAACGCGTCAAAAGACGTCCGGCACTTTCCATAGATTCCTGTAGTAAATTTTCTGCCCTGTTCTGGCGTTTTTTAGAACATGTTGCAAAATACGACCAGTGAAAAAAATGAGCAGAAAAAAGAAGCTCAGTGTAGAGAGGAGGACGTTTTTACAATAGAAGTCTATGGGAGATGATTACAGTCGTTTTTCCAGCGTTTTTAGAAAACGAAAAACGCTGAAAAAACTGACGTTTTTCTGTGCAGTGTAGACATAGCCTTACTAGCTATTCTTGGGAAGTCATCAATTTTTTTGAACAACGCGCTTTCTATAGCCTCTGCTGAACCATAACACTCATCTAGTCTCTCCCAGATCATTTTAAGACCTGTTTCTGGGTAATTTATGTTAATGTCTCTTATCCTCTTTGCATGCTCAGCAGATTCATTTCCGAGCCACTTTACTAGGAGATCTAACTCTTCCCTACATGACATCTCCAAGTCTCTGATAGTATTCTGGAAAGAGGATCGCCAAGCTTTATAGCTTTCCGGACGATCGCTGAACTTTACAAGTCTTTTGTAGACCAGCTCACGTCTAGCAAAGAACTTAGCAAAGTCTGTTGGGGCTTGATTTGCACTGAAATGGGTCGCTGGAGAATTATTCTGGTGTGAGTGAGGTGTATGATCATACCTGTTAGGAATCTGCATCAGTCCTGTCAGTATCATACCCTTTAGGGTGAAGAGACTTCCTTTGTGCTGGAATGAAGACTGGATTCTTTGTTGAGTGATGAAGTCCACTTGGGCTGTGTCACACTGCTCTGCATCCTCTTGCTTGTAGAACTGTGGTCTGAAATCAGTTCCCTGCTGCAGGATAGGATGTCTTTGGGTTGGCTCAGCGATGATATATTTGGTTTCTTGAGCAGGCTGAGAACTGCTAATGGAGTGTTGATGGACATACTCTGAAGTGCGCTGTAGTGGATCTTGAGGGCTTTGCTCTAAGCCAAGCACATTACTGTGTCCACTGTGGTGACTACCAGGAGATACAGCTGCTTCTAAGATTTCTGCTTCAGCTATGGTGGCTGCTGTTTCTTTCTCAGTAGTGAGCTTCTCCAGTGTTACTTGTAGGCGTGTCCTTTCCAGCTCTAATGACGCCTCTTGTTGCGCTCTCTCTGCTTGTTGTCATACACGCTCTGCTTCCAGGGCTGCTTGTTGTCATACCCTCACTGCTTCCAGGGACGCTTGTTGTAACTTCAGTTGCATCTCTTGTTCAGCGAAAGCAGCTCGAGCCTTTGCTGTTTCAGCTTTAGCGCGGGCGATGGCGGCTGCACTGCCAACAGATGATGCTTTGGAGGAGCTGGCTCTTGATCTTGTCTTTAGAGAAGATGTGTGGCTTTGTGACATGGTGTGACTGTTTAGAGATTGCTGTGTTGCTTGCTTACAGGTGACTGTGTGTACGTGGCTGACCTCTGTATAGTCTGAATCTTCTCCTCTTGTATTTAGCAGTTGTTTTACTGTCCTGCCCCCACTTCATGTACCCCCAGGGCCTATGTGAAGCTCGACAGGCAGCTAAACGCCTTCATACTTGTCAATAATTACCACCGTGTATGAAGTCTGTAGCTTTAATATTATTCTCCCCTCCGATAAATATCTTTCAGGGAGAGCAGATAAGCTGGGGACAAAAAGCGCAGTTGAATTCTTTACAACAACATCTGGAAGAAAGAATTGAAGGGCAAGTGCTCACCTTTTGCGGCTGTACATTGCCACGGTACAGCACGCAATAGAGTTTTTGTTGGCACTTTCCACCAATGCTAGATGGATGCAGCTGCTCCGACCCGTTCCCGCCTGTAGCTCCACGAGGGATGCCGATAAGAGACAATAGAAAAGACTGCAAGCTGGATTAGAGCTCACAGTTATGAGGGATCTTTTTGCTAGAGCGCTTAAAGTATTGCGGACAAGAAATTAACTTGTCTATATGATTTTTTTCTCATTCAAGAAAGGCTTTATTAGAGATGAATAGGATGCATGCAAACATTTACATAAGATAAAAAGAAAAATTGTACTTTCTTTTATAATATAACAAGAGCATAAAACATAAAACAGTCTGCAAAATTGAGTCATAAATGATTCTAGACATTACGATAACATGTGGTCTACATGATGTTACTACCTTGCGTCTAGACACCAACACACAAGGAGCCTAGAGTAAGAGGCAGACCACTGAGGGAGTAAATCGTCATTTCTTCTCCAATGTCAGCGGAGAGAGAAGTATCCCATTCATATGTATACAACAGGTTGGAATTCAACATCAAAACCGTAAATAACGAAAAATAAACTGGGAAGTAGCGGTCGGCCTCAGCAAAGCTAACAATGTGTATCCATCTACCATCCTTTGAGAAAACAGGAGCTAGGGTTGTAAAGAGAGACAAAGGTCATCTCAACAAGAGGACCGGTACAAGTCGGATTGGCAAAATTTGAGCCAATCCTCCCAGATTTGGAGATGCTTCAGTGCTAGTTGGGGAGAGTCGGCTCGTAACTCCTCCATATGCTGCAATACGTGAACCTCCTGCAGCCAGGTGGAGATAGTTGGCTCCGCGGTGGATAACCATAACCGTGGGATGACCATCTTTGCGGCTAAGATCAGGAAAGGAAGCAAGTGGGCCTTGAGTGTGGAGGTCGGGAGAGGGACATGGAAGAGGAGCAGGGCAGCAGGATAATTTGATATTCTAATCCCAGTAATTGAATGTATAAGGTCCAAGACCCTCAGCCAAAAGGGCTGGATTCTCGAGCAACCCCACCAAACATGAGACATACCAATGGCCGACTGGCAGCGTCAGCATGTGGCAGAGACTCCAGGATATAAGGAGTGTAACAGAGCTGGGACTCTATACCAGCGCGTGATTATTTTATAATTTAGTTCCTGTGCTTTGACAGAGACAGACGTTTTGTGAGCTAATAAGAAGGTCTTCTCCCATTGTCTATATGATTTTATTGGGGATGCATGACGCGTTTCGCCGAAGTCACTTCAGCTTCTTCAGATAAATGAACTATCTCTAAACATCGGGTTTAAATATCCTTACAAGAATCAAAACGAGGTTCAATGAATGACAATTGTAAACAATACATTCCAAAACGAGGCTGAATGGAAAGATACTATTAGGCTAAAACATATCACAATTAGCAAACATGTGCTTAAAACTACTACAAACAATCCGATTTACTTAACACACAATATATAAACAAAGACTACATAACAATAAATAGGTGATATATATATATATATATAATATAATATATATATATATATATATATATATATATATATATTGTAGCAGAGTGGCTAAGAGTAGTTGCCTGGTTCTGCCACTAGGGGGAGTCGTCCTAGTAGAGACGTGCCACCAAGAGCCTGGGCTTGGTGGGGGGAGCCAATTGCTATCTGTCAGCAACACTAGGTTGCTGACAGCTGTATGTAGCATGGCTGGTATCCAGCCATTATGGGTTGGCTTCCCCGGAACAGCTGCAGATGGGTGGGTGGCTGTTCCCGCGTCCCAGGTCTCCAGGGTCCATGTTGGAGTTTGGGCCAGACCCGGGATGGCTATAAAAATCCTGTCTCTTCAAGTGATCGGTGGCGTGGGTTCTGCCAGATCCTGTATCAGCAGAGGAGCTGAAGCGAGGCTCTGGCCCCAAGAGGCTGAGGGACGCCTGTCCAGGATATCGCACTGTGGCTGTGGTGCTCGGCAATAGGCCCTGACCACTAGTAGAGAGGGTCTCTACTTTATGTTTAGTCAGTGGCCTGACGGCCTGAGGGTTTTGTTTATTCTGTTGTTCTGGAATGCTGTGCTGTATACCTGTGCTGGAATAAAACAGGCTGAGGCCAGCTTGAAGAAGAAGTCGTTGTCAGAGTGCCTTATGTTGGAGTGCCATCCGTTGAACCAAGCGGTGATCCAGAGCTAAAGTACCCCAGGACGGCCCAAGATGGCGTCCAAACGCAAGTGAGGCGTCACATATGGTGGAGGATGTGGGCATAATTGGCACTAACAGATGTGTGCACAAAGCGGTGCAAAAGAAAAAAAAAAAAGGCAGTTTGCATAGGACTGCTGCTGTTGGCATAGGACTGTCGGATACTAGTCTTGTGTGAGCCATGATCTGTCGAAAGAGACTGCCTCAGTAGAGCAGGAAACGGTCTCTGGAGAGACAGGGGACGCACCCCAGAAAAGAGACTGTTGCTGCTGCCTGGGAAAAATCTGTTTGCAATGGAGGAGCTGCTTGCCCAGTTGGTGCAGTCAAATGCCCAGCAGCAGGAGAAAAATAAACTGTGGGCCCAGCAAGTGGCTAAACAACGAGAGGACACTGAGAAGCTACAGGCACAGTTTAAAGCGGATCAAGAGGCGATAAAGGCACTTCTCAATACTATTCCCCGATATGAGGAAAGTGGACTTACTGCAAACCAAGCTGCCTTGGGGTTTGGAGGTGCGGAGCCAAAGATGGAAAAGACGGCTGCCAAAGGTAACCAACCTGACTGGTGTAATGGATGCCTACAGGTCGACAGGTGCATGAGGGGATGTCCTGTGGCCAGGAAGTCTAGCCGTCCAGCAAAGAAGAGGTCCACGTCTGGAGAGACTGCATCACTGCAGGACCTGCATGCTGCCGTTGCCACGGGCAACCACCTGCAGGAGCCTGCTACCACAGCCCAGCAGAGGGAGCCATGTTGGAGATGCCACGAAGTGGAGAGATGTGCTCCTGACTGCCCTCTCAGGAGGAGGCCGGAGAGGTCTCAGCTGCAAGCCGTGAA
Source organism: Phyllomedusa bahiana (assembly GCA_025379985.1). Classification (NCBI taxonomy): domain Eukaryota; kingdom Metazoa; phylum Chordata; class Amphibia; order Anura; family Hylidae; genus Phyllomedusa; species Phyllomedusa bahiana. The sequence continues at coordinate 73,533 of JAODAL010009803.1, forward strand.
GCTCAAGGTGAATGGAGCCCCACCCATGGCTGACATGGACAGTCAGCAGGAGAAGTCCAGACTGCTCCCAGAGGCCATACCTGGTGTGCAGACCCATCATGGACCCGGTAAGACTGCTCCAGTGGGGTGTATTGCGGGTGACACCTGTGTGGGGACTGCCAGGCATGGATTGTGTGACAACCAGGGTGGACCATGCAGAGGCCCAGACATGATGCCTGAGCAGGTAAAGAGTGCTGAGAGCAGCAGGACTCTGAACTATGAACTCAGTTTCCCCCATGCTGCGATACCTGTGGGAAATGTCTTGGTAATGAGTAGTGATGTCACACAGTCTGTGCAGGGAGAGGTCAGCTGCATCACAAAGCTAGCTCCAGCTACTGCACTGTGTGAACAAGTAACTACTGGCGTAAGTGGAGCTGGTGTCGTTGCCCCTAGCAACAAGGTGTCCTCTGCCCCTCTTGTTGTGGAAACGTATGAGTGTGCGTGCCCTGAAGCTGTGGGTGAAGTGTCTGCAGTCCAGTTGGTGAGTGTGTCTGCCAATGACCCCAGCGCACTGTGTGTACAGGAGGGTAACGTGCAAGTTGCAGGTCTGTCCCTAGTGGTTATGGCTGGTAATAGCACATTGTGTGCAGGTGCGGTATGTCTGGGGGTTGATAGCAATCCTGAGACTGGTGCGGTCAAAACAGTTCCCTGCAGAGCTGATGTGGTTGCCAGTAGCAATCAGGGGCGCTCTGCTGGTGGGGAAAAGGTGATTGAGTTGCCTGGTGTGAACACGGCCAGTGTGTTGCCTGGAAAGGAGAAGGCAAACCCTGGATATGAGGAGACTATGAGTGTGAATGTACTGGTTAGTTACCAAGGGGGAAAAACACTCTGTGAAGAGTCTCAGTTGCAGTGTGGGAGTGGATGTAGTGTGTCTGTGCTACAGAGGACTGATGATGAAAATACGTTTGAAAAAAAAATGTGTGCCAAGGCAGATTATGTGTGCAGCCCCAATCAGGGTATTACAGAGAAGTTTATCTGTGCTGAAAATCCATATTGTGACCCTGCAGGGAATGAAGAGAACAGTCATGCTGGGACCTGTAGTGCACCTGAGGAAACTTGCTCCAATGGTTGCGGTTTGTCCAGTAGCTTTTACTGCAGTGGTCAGAAAGACTACAGTGACTGTAGGAAGGGAAAATCTGAGCCGCTATACCCAGAAAAGAAGAGGGTTTGCTCAGACGCTAGTGAGGGGCAGGTCAGTATGTTTGAACCCTCAGATGGGAAGGAAATCCCTAGTAATGAAGCTGAGGTAAACGCAAGGAATTCCCTATGTGCAGTGTTTGTCAGCAGTATCCCTGAGATAACTAGCAGGTATACTGAGAGTTCTCCCTTGGAGATAGCTACAGGGGAGATGGAGGAAGTGTCTCCATATGTTGTTGCAGTAAGGTCTGAACAGCGTCCTAGGAGAAGCGTTCTGTCTGCCCAGTCTGAACGGGGAAAACCTACCATAAGTCATGAGGTTGGTGAGGTTCCTGAGCATGTTTGCTATATACTCACTGTAAAGGAAAGTAAAGTTTTGGAGATGGTCAACACTTCTCATATGTGTGTTGCTAGTGGTGATACCCAAGTAATAGAGAAGTGTGTAGACAGTGTACAGGGGTCTGGTGTGGACTCTGACGGGTTGGGTGAATTTGATAGCATACCTGATGCAGGAGTGGTCCTGACAGGCGCTAAGAGTTCTCCCATGGTGACAGCTAGTAGCCAAGAGGCAGAGCTTCAAGAGCGGGTCAGTGAGGACCAGATGACTTGTTTTGAAGGGAGGTTTTGGTCTCATCATGATCCTGCAGACAAAGAGGTAGCAGGTTGGGGCTTAGGTGCGCCCCTAGGAGCAATGGTGGATAGTGACCCTGAGAGCTTTGATGTCTTTACTGCCTCTGGTGAAGTTAGTGGGGTTGCTGGATCCAACCAAGGGTCTCCTGTTTATATGACACCCAAAATAGGGAAGAAACTGCCCAGTGGGCACAATGCCAAGGTACCCTATGTGTGGGAAAAGGCTACTAGGTCTGATAGCGCTGATAGTGAGGTTGTCAGGAATAGCCCTGTGAATGTCGGCATACGGGCTGAAGGTGGTGACATTGTTGTAGAGTGTGCATGTGTTACGCCACTGGTGGTAAGTGGCTATGACCTGTCAGTTGCTCAGTGTGGGAGGAGTGCATGGTATGAGCCCACAGCTGAGCTGTGCATGGAAAGTGTTGTCCCTGCCCCTGAGGTTGTAGGGAAGACGTTGCCCCAAAATAGGAGCTTTGACCCCGGAGGGAGCCTGGGTCATGTGAGAAAGCCCTACGGGCTTTATCAGAGGGGAGGGATGTGTAGCAGAGTGGCTAAGAGTAGTTGCCTGGTTCTGCCACTAGGGGGAGTCGTCCTAGTAGAGACGTGCCACCAAGAGCCTGGGCTTGGTGGGGGGAGCCAATTGCTATCTGTCAGCATCACTAGGTTGCTGACAGCTGTATGTAGCATGGCTGGTATCCAGCCATTATGGGTTGGCTTCCCCGGAACAGCTGCAGATGGGTGGGTGGCTGTTCCCGCGTCCCAGGTCTCCAGGGTCCATGTTGGAGTTTGGGCCAGACCCGGGATGGCTATAAAAAGCCTGTCTCTTCAAGTGATCGGGGGGCGTGGTTGCTGCCAGAACCTGGAGCAGCAGTGGAGCTGAAGCGAGGCTCTGGCCCCAAGAGGCTGAGGGAAGCCTGTCCAGGATATCGCACTGTGGCTGTGGTGCTCGGCAATAGGCCCTGACCACTAGTAGAGAGGGTCTCTACTTTATGTTTAGTCAGTGGCCTGACGGCCTGAGGGTTTTGTTTATTCTGTTGTTCTGGAATGCTGTGCTGTATACCTGTGCTGGAATAAAACAGGCTGAGGCCAGTTTGAAGAAGAAGTCGTTGTCAGAGTGCCTTATGTTGGAGTGCCATCCGTTGAACCAAGCGGCGATCCAGAGCTAAAGTACCCCAGGACGGCCCAAGATGGCGTCCAAACGCAAGTGAGCCGTTTTTAAATATATAATATATTTTAAAATTATATATGTATCGAAATTAAAAAAATCTAAATTTATATTAAATAGTAATATACAAAAATATGCATGTAATAAAAAATTATGCATATAATAAAAAAAAAATATATATATATACACCCGCAATAAAAAATGTATATATCAGTATATGTGTACCTATATATATATAAACGTGTAGTGAATAAAAAATATATATATTATATTAAAAGGAAAGGATATTATGTTTAAAAAGGAGAGGACGGGTGATGCGGATCCACTAAAATCTATGTTTAAAATTACTAAAATATGTACATTCTCAGAGGGAGCAGATTCCTGTCAAATTATTTATTTTATTTAATGATGGATTCATATATTTCATTTAGTCCATGAGGTCTCAATGTATTTAATTTGTACATCCAGTACGTTTCCCGAAATCCAAGTTGTTTTGCACGATCGGGATGTGAGGAGGGTATTTGTTCAATAGGTTGTATTTTAAATAAGGGTTCCTCATCACCATGAAACTCAACCTGATGTCGGAGTATACTATATACTAGCCGTTTATGATTAATGTCGTAACGATGATTAACTAGTCTCCGGGACAATTTGGTTGTCGTCTTCCCCACATATTGCATACCGCATTTGCAGGTAATCAGGTAGACTACAAATGTACTAGCACGTCAATGAATCTTTCAATTTTAACTTTTCTCCCGTAGAGTTGGAACAGAAATAATCACTAGTTATTATTACTGAACAGCATTTACAACAGTGATGATTACATGCCGACGATCCAGTTATTTTAGATATAGTAGTATCTGCAGGTATAGTTACTGGATTATGTTGTCTGAGACGTGAAGGAGCTACAATATTTTTCAAGGATTTTGCTCTCCTGTATACATATTTAGGTTTTTCTGTAATGGTGCCTTTAAGAAGAGGATCTTTTAACAAAATATACCAATGTTTTTTCTATTATATTTTGTATTTCTCTATATTGGGAATTGTGAGTGGTAATGAAATTTAGCTGGAATTCAGTATTTTCTTCTAAATTTTTATTTTTCACTGTTAAATATTGTCCCTGGGATAGAGCACCTGCCTTGGTTTTTGCTTCTTCCAACAGGTTTACGGGATATCCTTTTTGTGTAAATTTTTTTGTTAATATTCCTGCTTGTGTATTACAGTATATACCTCATTATCAGTGCAGTTTTTCCTTATTCTTCTGTATTGCCCGTATGGGATGTTACGAAGCCATTTACGTTGATGGTTAGATCTAAATGAAAGGTAATTGTTAGAGTCGGTTGCTTTGAAAAATGTTTTAGATTTTATCTGGTTTTTTTTAATGTATAAATGCAGGTCTAAAAATGTGAGTTCATTGGGGTTAGCTGTAGCTGTAAAGTGTATTCCCCAATCGTTATTATTTAGGAAATCCACAAAGTTGTTGAAAGTATCGATCGATCCCTCCCAGATGAACAGGAGGTCGTCGATAAATCTTTTGTAATATTTAATATATTTAGCATAAGGACTGGACATGATAAATGTATTCTCGAAGGACCCCATGAAGAGATTTGCGAACGAGGGTGCGACCCTCGTTCCCATGGCGGTCCCGAGTTGCTGGTGGTAGTGATCTTGCTCATATTTGAAATAATTATTCTTTAAGATTAAATATAGGCCTTCAATTAAAAATGCTTTAAAAGAGGATGAAAAAATAGGTTCGCTATCTAAAGCTTCTTTTACAGTCTGTATACCCCGTTGATGTTGAATATTGGAGTATAGAGCCGTTACGTCTAATGATGCCAAAATATACTTATCATCCCAATTGGTGCCTGCCAGGTCTTTCAATACCATATCTGAATCCTTCAAAAAGCTTGGCAATTTTTCTACCAAGGGTTGCAGCTGAGTGTCCACAAAATGTGACAAATTTGACAACGTGGACCCTATCCCGGAGATTATGGGTCTTCCGGGTGGGTTTTCCTGGTTTTTGTGAACCTTAGGTAGGTGGTAAAAAAAAAGGGGATAGTCGTTTCTTTTACCGTTAAGAATGATAATTCTTCTTTTGTTATTATACCTTGTTCATAATTCTGTTTTATAAAGTCGGTATATGTATTATTGAGATCATTATATACTAATGTTTCTACTTTTTTATAATAGGTTGTGTCATCTAGTTTATCAACCGACTCTAACAATTACCTGTCATTTAGATCTAACCATCAACGTAAATTGATTCGTATCATCCCATACGGCCAAAACAGAAGAATAAGGAAAAACTGCACTGATAATGAGGTATATAATACACAAGCAGGAATATTAACAAAAAAATGTACACAAAAGGATATCCCGTAAACCTGTTGGAAGAAGCAAAAACCAAGGCAGGTGCTCTATCCCAGGGACAATATTTAACAGTGAAAAATAAAAATTTAGAAGAAAATACTGAATTCCAGCTAAATTTCATTACCACTCCCAATTCCCAATATAGGGAAATACAAAATATAATAGAAAAACATTGGTATATTTTGTTAAAAGATCCTCTTCTTAAAGGCATCATTACAGAAAAACATAAATATGTATACAGGAGAGCAAAATCCTTGAAAAATATTGTAGCTCCTTCATGTCTCAGACAACATAATCCAGTAACTATACCTGCAGATACTACTATATCTAAAATAACTGGATCGTCGGCATGTAATCATCACTGTTGTAAATGCTGTTCAATAATAATAACTAGTGATTATTTCTGTTCCAACTCTACGGGAGAAAAGCTCAAATTAAAAGATTCATTGACATGTGCTAGTACATTTGTGGTCTACCTGATTACCTGCAAATGCGGTATACAGTATGTGGGGAAGACGACAACCAAATTGTCCCGGAGACTAGTTAATCATCGTTACGACATTAATCATAAACGGCTAGTATATAGTATACCCCGACATCAGGTTGAGTTTCATGGTGATGAGGAACCCTCATTCAAAATACAACCTATCGAACACATGCCCTCCTCACATCCCGATCGTGCAAAACAACTTGGATTTGGGGAAACTTACTGGATGTACAAATTAAATACATTGAGACCTCACGGACTAAATGAAATATATGAATCCATCATTAAATAAAATAAAATAAATAATTTGACAGGAATCTGCTCCCTCTGAGAATGTACATATTTTAGTAATTTTAAACATACCGTATATACTCGAGTATAAGCCGACCCGAGTATAAGCCGAGGCACCTACTTTTGCCCCAAAAAACGGGAAAACTTATTGACTCGAGTATAAGCCTAGGGTAAAAAATGCAGCGGCTACTGGTAAATTTTAAAAATAAAAAGGGATACCAATAAAATTACATAGGCAGTTTAATGTCCCCCATAGGCAATTATAGGCAGATATATGGCCCTATATGCAGGTATAGGCAGGTATATGTCCCAAAAGGCACGTATATGGCCCCATAGGCATGTAATAGGCAGTTATATGTCCCCCATAAGCAGATTATAGGCAGGTATATGTCCCCATACGCAGGTAATAGGCAGGTATATGGCCCCATACGCAGGTATAGGGCCGGCTGTAGGTGGGTATAGGCAGCTGTAGGCAGGTATAGGGCCGGCTGTAGGCAGGTATAGGCAGCTGTAGGCAGGTATAGGTCCTCTAGATAGGCAGGTATAGGCAGCTGTAGGCAGGTATAGGCAGCTGTAGCAGGTATAGGCCGGCTGTAGGCAGGTAGAGGGCCGGCTGTAGGCAGGTATAGGCTGCTGTATGCAGGTATAGGTCCTCTCTATAGGCAGGTATAGGCAGCTGTAGGCAGGTATAGGGCCGGCTGTAGGCAGGTATAGGCGGCTGTAGGCAGGTATAGGGCCGGCTGTAGGCAGGTATAGGCAGCTGTAGGCAGGTATAGGGCCGGCTGTAGGCAGGTATAGGCAGCTGTAGGCAGGTATAGGCAGCTGTAGGCAGCTGTAGGGCAGGTATAGGGCCGGCTGTAGGCAGTATAGGGCTAGGTAGTATGGACGCTGTAGGCAGGTATAGGCAGCTGTAGGCAGGTATAGGGCAGGTATAGGGCGGTTGTAGGCAGGTATAGGGCAGGTATAGGCAGCTGTAGGCAGGTATAGGGCCGGCTGTAGGCATGTTTATGCCGCTGTATGCAGGTTTAGAGCAGGTATAGGGTCGGCTGTAGGCAGGTATAGGGCAGGCTGTAGGAAGATGTAGGCAGGTATAGAGCAGGCTGTAGGCAGGTGTAGGCAGGTATAGGGCACTCTGTAGGCAGGTATAGGCAGTTTAAAAAAATAAAACAACAACCACTTACCTGACTCCCCGCTGCTCCGTCTCCCTCGCCGCTCCGCCTCCTCGCTGTCCACGTCCCGCGCTCTGTCCTCGGGTCTTCTCGGCACAGGCAGGTGACATCATCAGGCCGCGCACGCAGCGTGATGACACACGCTGCCTGTGCCGAAAACTCCAGACAGCCGCGAGTCTGCGCCCACCCGGAGGCCACTGCGGAGCACGCAGCGCTTGCTCTGTACACCGCAGTGGGTATCTCTTCTCCTGCATGCGCTCCGGAGGAGTCGCATATAGGTGAAAGGATCGTGGACAGTGCCCGGGCTAGCGCAGCGCCCGGACACTGTGCACTCACTCGGCCTTCAGTTATATGCGCTCCCTGAGGAGCCGCATATAACTGAAGCGTCCCTGTCAGCACTCGGGCCATCGCAGCACCTGAGTGCCGACAGTGATTCGAGTATACATCTAACACAAATATCAGTGGCACACTAAAGACTAAGTAAAACCTCAAGGTATATAGAAATATTGGAAATGCATTACTGCTAAGGAAAATGTGAAAAAAATGGGAATCTTAGTTTACAATATTTGATCAAAGATTGTATTAAGCTCACCTCCCAAAACGTCAAGGGGATCCCCGAGCAGGTGAGTCCCTACACTAAACATGTTACCTCACTAGGCGTCAATCCAGACTGCAACTTCAGGGAATGGTAGGAACTAGCAATTGGATTATCCTGCACTGGTTTAAAAGAGGCAGCTGAGTGCAGCAAACCAATGAGATTGCCATTTCTCAAATAGACTGATATTTGTGTTAGATGTATGCTATTGCCTTTTCAGTGTGCACCTATGCTTGCGTTTTTCAAAGTATATTTTAGATGTACACAGCCTTATTACGTTTTGTAGTGATTCCAGTATAAGCCGAGGTCGCATTTTTCAGCACATTTTTTGTGCTGAAAAACGGCTTATACTCGAGTATATACGGTAGATTTTAGTGGATCCGCATCACCCGTCCTCTCCTTTTTAAACATAATATCCTTTCCTTTTAATATAATATATATTTTTTTTATTCACTACACGTTTATATATATATAGGTACACATATACTGATATATACATTTTTTTATTGCGGGTGTATATATATATATATATATATATATATATATATATATATATATATATATTATTTTTTTTTTTTTTTTTTTATTACATGCATAATTTTTTATTACATGCATATTTTTGTATATTACTATTTAATAAAAATTTTAGATAAGTTTATTTAATTTTAGATAAGCAATATAATCATTTAATATATATATATATATATATATATATATATATATATATATATATATAATCACCTATTTATTGTTATGTAGTCTTTGTTTATATATTGTGTGTTAATTAAATCGGATTGTTTGGAGTAGTTTTTAAGCATATGTTTGCTAATTGTGATATGTTTTAGCCTAATAGTATTTGTTCATTCAGCCTTGCTTGGGAATGTGTTGTTTACAATTGTCATTCATTGAACCTCGTTTTGATATTTTGCAAGGGTATTTAAACCCGATGTCTAGAGATAGTTCATTCATCTGAAGAAGCTGAAGTGACTTCGGCGAAACGGGTCATGCATCCCCAATAAAATCATATAGACAAGTTAATTTCTTGTCCGCAATACTTTAAGCGCTCTAGCAAAACGATCCCAAATAATTGTGAGCTCTAATCCAGCTTGCAGTCTTTTCTAAAGTCTGTATCTTTATTAACAGGACGTAGGATTAGGGTACAACTGAAGGACAAACAAAAATGTACATTAGAATACACATAGGTTGTTTGTAACAAACATAAAAACAGTGTGCAAAGTAGAAATACAGTAAACTTTACATGGTGGATAGCATGTCCAGGCCAATCTGAATAACAGCGCAGTATAATCTGTAATACCTACATACAACAAGTTCTAAACTGTACTAGCAGTCCTTATGAAACTAGATATGGCTAGACATTTTCACAACCTAACTGCTACCAGCTATGCTGCAACAAGGGTAAGATAACATGGCTGATGATCTCTTCTCTGTGCAGTCATGAGGTGATAATGAGATTATTCTACCCATAATGCAAAAGAACTTCCTCTTAGGCAGGAAACAATACATATTTGTGAAACCTTGCAAACAAAGACCACAAGGTGGCACCAAAGGTATTAATTATTTAACTAATGCATGTTAACCCTATTGAGAGACAAATACAGACATTAAATAACATGCCTATAAGCAGCACATCCATAGTTCTCATAGAGAATTATGGATTACGCCTCCTCTCCCCGCTCGTACACTACGATCGTAGTGTACACGCGGAGAAAAAAGTGACATGTCACTTATTAACATAATGCATGTAATGCCGGCCCCCACCTCGCCGTGGGAGTACGCGCTGATCAGCGCGAGCTCCTGAGATACACGATGTACTGCGGTGCTTAAATAGCCTTAAACTATTCAAAACAGCATTTAGAAAGTTTATTAACCCATTAGGTGTTTCACAGAAATTAAACTGTAGGTGAAATTTCAAAATGTCATTTTTTATTTTTTTTTGCAGATCTTCAATTTATATCCGTTATTCCATGGAACATGGTACATGTAACTAGGGAAATACAACTCAGTATCGATTCCCTTAATTCTTCTATTTTTAGAGCTACTCAATATGTGGCCCTAATACGCGATTTGGGTCAACCACAAGAGTCAGAATAGGAGCACCTACTGGACTTTGGGGTTTCATTTTCACTACGGTTTTCTTTAGGTGCCATTACAGGTTGGCGGACATCCTAAGGTGCTAAAACTTAATAAACACCCCTAAAAAGACCCCATATTGGAAACTATAACCCTTAATGAATATATCCAGGTGAATAGTGAGAATAACAACCCCACAGGTTTTTTTTAGCATTTGGCTATGAAAATGAAACATTTTTTTCCAACGATCTGCAATTTTAGCTGAACATTTTTTATTTTTACAAGGAATCCTGGAAAAGAACCCCAAAATTTGATACACAATTTCTACCAAATTCGGCAATACCTTATATGTGGGTGGAATCTTTTTAGCTTTTGGAACACAGATTTTGGTGGGTGCCATGTCTCATTTACAAAGTCACCAAACTAACAGAACAGGTAAAACCTTCCAGACGTCACCCCATTTTAGATTCAACACCTCTCATGGATCTCATCTAATGGTGTATTGTGCATTTTGGGAGCACAGGGGTACCAAATTTTTTTTAGAACTGGGCTATGAAAATGGGAGTGAAAATGCAGTTTCGCCATTGTGTTTTAGGCTTCATTTTTACAGCATTCATAGCGAAGTAAAAATGACATGATAACTTTACTATGGGGGTCGGTACAATTACAATGATATAAATTTGATATATCTTTTATTTTTTATTACTTTTACACAATAGAAATGCACTTATAAAAATGGGGATGAGTTGACGTTTTTATTGGTATCATTGTGGGGTTCTTAATCGCTTTTTATCAAGGTTTTTGTGAGGTGTTTTGAACAAAATACAACGATCTTTGCAGAATTTTTTATTTTTTACAGCGGTCACCGTGCGGTATCTATGATCTGCTAGCTTAACACAGTAGGCCTATACGATTACAATGATACCCAATTTGCAGATTTGTTTATGTTTTGCTCATTTTAAACAATGGAAAACACAGTTTTGCATCGTCATAGTCTGAGATCCATAACTTTTTTTTTATTTTTCTTCATACAGAGCTGTGTATGGGTTTGTTTTTTGCAGGTTGAGTTGATTTAAAGTGATCAAAAAGCCTTGTCCCCCAAAAATGATACCAATAAAAACATTTTTTTGGAAGGCAGAATGAAGAAACTATTGCAATTCTAGTCGTGTTTTTTATTTTTAACAGCAGTCACTGTACAATATCCGTGACAAGTCAGTTTACTCTTTGGGTCGATACGATTACGGTGATGCCCAATTTGTATTGTTTTTTAATGTTGAAGCGCTTAAAAAATAAAAAAAAAAATGTAAAAGTGTTTTTATTGTGTAAAACAATATTTATGTATTGCTATCTTCCGATAACTACAACTTTTTTTATTTTTCCATATGCAGTGCTGTGTAAGGACTTTTTTTTGCAGGATGAACTGCTGTTTTTATTGGTACAACTTCGGCAATTATATACTTTTGGATCGCTTTTTATTCCATTTTATGTGCTGCGGGATGAACGCAATTCTGTGACTTTTTTTTGCTTTATTTTGCGGCGTTCACTAATTGGGTTAAATAACATGACAAATTTACAGGGTAGGTTATTACACACGTGTCAATACCAAATATGCATACTTTATTTATTTTTATCTTTTTTGGAAAGCAATGCATAGCAGTACTGGAATCCATAGTAACTGTGAATCGTATGCCCGGCCATGCTCACAGAGCTTGGATGGACCTAATGATGTCATAGGAAGCCTGGAAGCCTTTGTTAGGTTTCGGGGTGGCTATGGAAGCCATCGGTAGCTTAATCGGTAGATTACATCGTGATAGTGCCGATGGAGACAGAGGGAGTTCCCTCCCTCTGTCTCTCCCTTAGCTGCCACGCTTGAGTGGAAAAATAAGGCTTTATTTTGCTAGACTAGACCTTTACAGATGCTGGGGGGAAGGAAGAAAAAAAAATCGCCAAAAACTGGGACATTATTTACTTAAAAACACAGATGCAAGGCTATATTCACAGCTTCATGGCTTGACAAAAAAACTTTCAAGGCAAGTCCCAGTGCTACATGAGAAAAAATTGCACAGGTATAGCTCACTGATGAACAACTGTTCTACATCCGTCTACAAGGGGGCCAACTTCCTAGTAAAAAACTGCACATTGGATAAGAACCAGTTAAACCAGTATTCAAAAAGCCTCAGTACCATACAGGGGAGATTGCAGAAACCTAAAAAATGGTAAACAACAACTCAAATGCCTACTGTCCATTAGGGGGATGATTGTTAGTAGTACAATTGCACATAGATAAGACTTATATAGGGGGCCATACCAATTGTTTAACCCCTTACCAACACATGACGTATGAGTATGTCTTTGTGCTGGCAAGGTCCTATGTAGCAGACTTGTTTAGTAAGTAAAAAACTTTTTCATTTACATTTTCAGTACCTCTAGAATAGCTAACAACTAATGGATGTGTGCTTTACACTATACTACAATATTAATGTATTGCAGCATTGCGTGGTATTACCACTCACTTTGCCTCTACCTCCTAAGCCTACTCCATACTGCATTTTCAATATAACAATAAGCAATGACCTGCAATTTTTAATCCTTCACTGCTTTAGGGGTGAGGGAACACAATTTGATTAGGCACAGTTCTTTTTTCTTAATATTTATATGAAGAGGTTAAAATGACTTATTTTTTTTTATTTTTGAGATAAACAAAGGCAGTATCTTCTAATAAATAAAAATATCAGTTGCTCCTATGGCATGCATTCTGCTATTTCGTGCCTCCTTACAAAGTGTCTGTAGATGAATTATCCTAAATTAAAACAGTGACTACCAGGAAGTATGCTCAGTCAACGTAGTATTCGCATGAAAGTGCTGGTCTAATGATTACAGTCCTTTACACTAGGGACGTTAATGTATTTCTGATTATAGCATCTGATTTTTTTACTTAATCATAATTTTGTTTTGTTTGACAATTTTTTTTTCAGCACAAATGTGGAACTTACTGAAGTAAATTTAAGTGCCTTGTCAACCCTTGGCACTTGAAACAGTGGTGGAGCGTATTTTCGCTGCACAAACGTCACTAAATACGCTCCACACTTTCACTTCAAAATATGCCTCTCATTAGGCGTATTTTGAAGCTCATTTTGAGGCGTAGATATACACGTGTAAAAATTACGCTATGTGAACATACCTTAAAGGGGTTGTGTGAGAATCCCCAAAAAATAAGAACACATAATGGAGGTATACTAAAGAGGAACAGTAACTATCCGTCACAATCCAGTGTGTGAGCTACTTACGGACGCTGTTATATCGCATATTATTGCTTTGTTGGAGCTTTCTCCTCACTTGGCTAGTGGCTGGAGCTACAGTTGCTAGGCGTGCTCTATGAAAACTACATATCCCACAGAACCTCATTCCTCCCAGCTGAGCAGGAGTGTTCCGTCCCCTCTGCCACTCACAGCGTCAGTGCTACTGCTATCACTGGCTGACACAGAGACGTATTCATGTGAAATATATATATATGAAAGTCTATACCAGTGTTTCTCCAGTCCTCAAGACCCACCAACCGGTCAAGTTTTCAGGATCTCCTCAGTGTTGCACAAATTATGTAATTATTGTCAGTGCATGAAAAATATTAAATATTCATTACATTCCCCTTTTGCCATTATACAAATAAAACAATTTAAAAAATGGTTACACATAATTGTTGTTGCCACATAAAAGCCCAATTAAATTATAACTTCATTTTTTCCCATCCAATAAACACCATAAAAGAAAAAAATGTAGAAGTTTTTTTATTCTCACATTTCCTTTTCACATTTACGTTTATTTTTTTTTTCTCTATTCCCGGAGAACCCCTTTAAGGCTATGTCTACACGGCATTGGGCAACAAACTCATTGAAAACCAAATCCTAAAAACGTTCATAAAACTGAGTTTTTTTCCACTGCCTGTCAAAAGCTGCTGAAAAAAACATGTTTTTGGCATGTTTTGCGTTTTTTACATATTTTTTGTTTTTTTTGGGAGCAATGCACAGCATTATACAGTGGAGAAAAAAAGCCAGCCACCAATTGTGCAAGTTCTCCCACTAAAAAAGATGGGAGAGGCCTGTAATTGACATCATAGGTAGACTTCAACTATAAGAGACAAAATGAGAAAACAAATCCCGAAAATCACATTGTTTGATCTGAAAAGAATTTATTTACAAATTATGGTGGAAAATAAGTATTTGGTCACCTACAAACAAGCAAGATTTCTGGCTCTCACAGACTTGTAACAACTTCTTTAAGAGGCTCCTCTGTCCTCCACTCATTACCTGTAGTAATGGCACCTGTTTGAGATTGTGGACAGGTGTCTTTTATACTGATATTATGTTAAAACAGTCCCACTCCAAACTCCACTATGGTGAAGACCGAAGAGCTATCGAAGGACACCAGAAACAAAATTGTAGCCCTGCACCAGGCTGGGAAGACTGAATCTGCAATAGGCAAGCAGCTTGGTGTGAAGAAATCAACTGTGGAGCAATAATTAGAAAATGGAAGATATACAAGACCACTGTTATCTCCCTCGATCTGGGGCTCCATGCAAGATCTCACCCCGTGGGGTCAAAATGATCACAAGAACAGTGAGCAAAAATTCCAGAACCACACGGAGGGACCTAGTGAATGACCTGCCGAGAGCTGGGACCAACATAACAAAGCTACCATTAGTAACACACTACGCCGACATGGATCCTGCAGTGCCAGATGTGTCCCCCTGCTTAAGCCAGTACATGTCCGGGCCCCTCTGAAGTTTGCTAGAGAGCATGTGGATGATCCTGAAGCGTACTGGGAGAATGTCATATGGTCAGATGAAACCAAAGTAGAACTGTTTGGCAGAAACAAAACTCGTTGTGTTTGGAGGAAAGAGAATGCTGAGTTGCATCCAAAGAACACCATACCTACTGTGAAGCATGAGGGTGGCAACATCATGCTTTGGGACTGATTCTCAGCAAAGGGACCAGGACAACTGATCCGTGTACATGAAAGAATGAATAGGGCCATGTATCGTGAGATTTTGAGTGCAAACCTCCTTCCATCAGCAAGGGCATTGAAGATGACACATGGCTGGGTCTTTCAGCAGGACAATAATCCCAAGCACACCGCCAGGACAATGAAGGAGTGGCTTCGTAACAAGCACTTCAAGGTCCTGGAGTGGCCTAGTTGAAAGTCCGTGTTGCCCAGCGACAGCCCCAAAACATCACTGCTCTAGAGGAGATCTGCATGGAGGAATGGGCCAACATACCAGCAAAATGCAAATAAATATATATCATTAATACAATGAGATTTTCTGGATTTTATTTTGGATATTCTCTGTGTTAAAATTAACCTACCCTTAAAATTATAGACTGTTCACATCTCTGTCAGTGGGTAATGAGTGGAGGACAGAGCCAGAAATCTTGCTTGTTTGTAAGTGACCAAATACTTATTTTCCACCATAATGTGCAAATAAATTCTTTCCAAATCCATGTGATTTTCGGGATTTGTTTTCTCATTTTGTCTCTCATGTTGAGGTCTACCTATGATGTCAATTACAGGCCTCTCTCATCTTTTTAAGTGGGAGAACTTGCACAATTGGTGGCTGACTAAATACTTTTTTTCCCCACTGTAGTTGATCCCACTGGCAAACAAGACTTAATACTTGGTGGCAAAACTCTTGTTGGCAAGCACAGCAGTCAGATATTTTTTGCAGTTGATGATGAGTGTTGCGCACATGTCAGGAGAAATTTTGATTCACTCCTCTTTGAAGATCATTAAGATTTTGAGCCTGTCACTTGGCAACTCGGAGCTGTAACTCCCTCCATAAATTTTCTATAGGATTGAGGTCTGGAGACTAGCTAGGCCACTCCATGACCTTAATTTGCTTCTTTTTGAGCCACTCCTTTGTTGCCCTGGCCGTATATTTTGGCCATGACCCATTTTTAATGTCCTGGCAGAGGGAAGGAGGTTGTCACTCAGGATTTTACGGTACATGGCTCCATCCATTCTCCCGTTGATGCGGTGAAGTAGTCCTGTGCCCTTAGCAGAGAAACGCCCCCAAAGCATAATGTTTCCCCCTCCATGCTTGACAGTGTAGACGGTGTTCTTTGGGTCATAGGCAGCATTTGTCTTCCTCCAAACACGGCAAGTTGAGTTAATGCCAAAGAGCTCAATTTCTTTGGTCCCAGCTGCCTTGAGATCATTAACAAATTCCCCCCGTGTAGTTTTAGACTGATCTTTCACCTTCCTCATGATCAAGGATACCCCATAAGGTGAGATTTTGCATGGTGCCCGAGATCGATATTGACTGACAGTCATTTTGTATTTCTTCCATTTTCTTACTATTGCACCAACGATTGTCTTCTTCTCACCCAGCATCTTATTTATGGTTTTGTAGCCCATTCTAGCTTTGTGCAGGTCTATGATCTTGTCCCTGACATTCTTAGAAAGCTCTTTGGTCTTGCCCATGTTGCAGAGGTTAGAGTCTGACTGATTGAGTCTGTGGACCGGAGTCTTTTATAAAGGTGACTATTTAAAGACAGCTGTAGGTAACGAGTTGATTAGGAGTGTCTAACTGGTCTGTAGGAGCCAGAACTCTTTTTTTTTTTGTATAACTGTATTTTATTGAAAGTATATCATCCAGAGTACACTCACAAAATCTCCATCTGATACATAAGTGATATTCAGGCAAAAGTATGGTTAACAATGACATCAATATGTACACAGAGGCAATCTGCCTTTATTCCTTAAAGATTTGTCTTGTATCACTTGAGTCCAAAACTGAACCCAGTTCTCCAGGCTCCTATGTTGGCAGTCCATGCAAACGTAACATCGTCTCAGATTTCTTAACATAGCCCTGAGTTCTATTTTATTTAATGATAATTACGCTCGCGATATTAACCTAAAATAGTAATTGACAAAAATAAATACCTAATAATCGTTGACATTAGACAAGGACAACACGAGATACAGTAGGGACCACATAATGAACAAACAATAAATGGGAAACCATTCAGCATAAGAGTTATATCTGGAATTCAGGCAATACCAGATGTTATGAAATACATATCCCACAAAGCCCATATCTTCATAAACCTATCCACCTGGTTATTGAGGAGTGCCATTAGATATTCCATTCTGTGCACGTCCTGTATCCTTTGACAAAGATCATCACTAGAAGGGGGGAGGGAGGATTTCCAGAATTGAGACGCAATTGCAGTACCAATTGCGTCTCATCTCTCCCCATAGACTGTGGTGTCAAATTTAACAAAAAAAAATCTTCGGTTCCAAGGGGATCTGTATACCAATCACTTTACATAGTAGGCTACGCACCTCCTTCCAGAATGGTTGAATTTGTGCACACTCCCAGTAAATGTGAAATAGCTGTGCATAATTGTCTCTACACCTCCAGCAATGATCAGACACAGTGGGATTAAATTTATGTATCAATGATGGGGTGTGGTACCAGAAGTATAATATCTTATACAGGCAGTCCCCGGGTTACATATGGGATAGGGACTGTAGGTTTGTTCTTAAGTTGAAATTGTATGTAAGTCGGAACAGGTATATTTATTAAATGTAACTCCAGCCCCAAAAAATTTTTGGGTTTTGGATAGTATAGGTGTTGGATTTGGAGAACAGTTTTTACATTTGTTTTGCGGTTTGTGCCCTTTTTTTTTAGAAGATTTCACCTAACGTTCTGTATCTCATGTGCAGTTGTGGCATGCTGCCACTTGGTTATCATGGGGCGTGACTCAGTGTTGAATGTCAGCCACGCCCCATAAGTCTCTGTTTGTAACTAGGGGACGTATGTAAGTCGGAACGATATAAGTCGGGGACTGCCTGTATTGGTTTTCCTTCTTTAGCGCACATATAGAGGTTTTAGACGCCCTCCTCCAGATGACCTTCCATTCTGGTAAGGAAATATCAGTTCCCATATGCCTATCCCATTTTTTCATGTACTTATGCTTAAAAAGAATCTGTCGTCAAATTGTTTTTTTAATGAAGAAATATTGTGTGTTCATTTTTGTCTGCATCCCTGCTTGCAGGTATCCACAGGTGGACAACGTCCACATATCCTAAGAACTAATATTTGTTTAGTTCACATGTGAACATTAGGCTCGGTCTACCCTGCAGTGGACAAAAAAACACTTGAAAACCAAATCCTAATAACCTTCATAAAACTGATTTTTTTTGTCCCCTGCCTGTCAAAAGCTGCTGAAAAAACGGTCGTTTTTGGTGCGTTTCTTGGTGGTCTTCAAGTCTGGTTTTTCTTGTCTGCATAAATCAAGCCATTTGAAGTGACTCCGCCCTACAAAGGGGATATAAAGCACATTATTGCATTGAGGGATCCGTGTTGGATCCGAAAATAGAATCCAAAAACGCTGCAGCAATCGGATCTAAACAGATCCAACACATATCTAACATGCAGCTGTGTGTTGGATACAGCAGGATCGCTTCCTAAAGTTTAAAATAGAGCTCCTGCTGCGTCTTTTGGATCAAGAATTGATGTCAATTCTTGGAACGGATCTGAAAGATGGATCCAAAAGATGCAATGAGACGTGCATCAGCAATCCAAGATAGATCCAAACACGCAGCTAAAAGCATATGAAAACACGGAGCATATGTAATCTTATAGTCGTTTTACAGATTTTGGCGCTAATAAAGTTATCTCGCTTTTGTTACCAAAAATAAATTTTTTAATGGATTTGGAGTGAAAATAAGTTTTTAACAGATGTTGGCGCTAATAAAGTTCTCTCGCTTCTGATGCAAAAAATTTAGGTTTTTTTTTTACTGATTTTAGCACCAAAATCCATAAAACAACCTGATTTTTAGCTACAAAAGTGAGATAACTTTATTAGCGCCAAAATCGTTAAAAAAAAAAAAATTTGGGTGTCAGGAGCGAGAGAACTTTCTAAGCGCCAAAATCCGTAAAAAATACGGACTATAGCAGCAAAATCCGTAAACACCCCTCCCCCGAAGTATCAGCATCAGAAGCGTCAAAATCCGTAAAGAAATGGATTTCAGCGTCAAAATCCATAAAAAACGGATTTTTGCGCCAAAATCCATAAAGAACAGGAATTTAGCTCCAAAATCCATAAAAACGGATTTCAGCTGCAAAATCCTTAAGAAACGGATTTCAGCTGCAAAATCCTTAAGAAACGGATTTCAGCGGAAAAATCCGTAAAGAAATGGATTTTTGTGACAAAATCCGTAAGAAACGGATTTTAGCGTTAAAATCCATAAAGAAACGGATTTTAGTGGCAAAATCCATAAAGAGAAGGAATTTAGCTCCAAAATCCGTAAAAAATACGGACTATAGCAGCAAAATCCGTCAACACCCCTCCCCGAAGTATCAGCATCAGAAACGAGAGAACTTTATTAACACCAAAATCAGTTAAGAAAAGGATTTTAGCAGCAAAATCTGTAAAAAAGTATGTTTTTGCATCACAAGTGAGAGAACTTTATTAATGTCAAAATCTGTAAAGAAAAGATTTTAGCACAAAAATCCGTTTAAAATAAAATTGGATTTTTGCACTAAAATCCGTTAAAAAAAGCATTTTTATCGTCAGAAGCGAGAGAACTTCATTAGCGCCAAAATCCGTAAAGAAACGGATTTCAGCGTCAAAATCCGTAAAGAGAAGTAATTTAGCTCCAAAATCCGTAAAAAACGGATTTTAGCGTCAAAATCCGTAAAGAAACGGATTTCAGCTGCAAAATCCTTAAGAAACGGATTTCAGCGGAAAAATCCGTAAAGAAATGGATTTTTGTGACAAAATCCGTAAGAAACGGATTTTAGCGTTAAAATCCATAAAGAAACGGATTTTAGTGGCAAAATCCATAAAGAGAAGGAATTTAGCTCCAAAATCCGTAAAAAACGGATTTTGCCGGCAAAATACATAAAGATACGAATTTTAACGGAAAAATCCGTAAGAAACGGAGTTCGGTGTCAAAATCCATTAAACGGATTTTAGCGTCAGAAGCGAGAGAACTTTATTAGTGGAAAAATCTTGAATTGCGCAAGAATCGTTAGCGATGAACGCATAATCACTTTATTAGGAATGAGGACACGTTGGACACTTCTGTTCAGAATTGATAAGGTGTAACCACCCGACCTCTGCCTCTTCTCTGGCAAGCCTTGCTGGAGCACAGAGTGGCTGAGCAGATGTTCAGTAGCTGCTCCTCTGGCTCCACCATCATGGCTGCCTGATGTGACCTGCAAACACTAGAGCAGAGCTGAGGTCACAGCAGGGAGGGGCTGTGTGGGATTAAAGCTGAAGAGAATCAGGCGGCAGTTTATAAACAGCGATTGCTTTACAGCTGTTTCCTGTGTCGTGCAAACATGCAGTACAGAACTGTCTCTGAAGAGCGCAATGTTCTGTACACACAAGTATTAGTTATATCTCTCTAAAGAAGTTGACACGGAAAATAAATGTAACTGATAATTAAAAGGTTTTAGAAAACACATTACTGAAAAAAAAAAATTGTGACACAATCCCTTTAAGGGGTTTCTCAGGATCAGGGACACATAATGTTTGGTAGATGGCAGAAATAAGTTCCTTAGTGGATGTACCTGCTTTACAAAGTCGTTCAAAATTGGTCGGAAGTGATACCCTATTGGAATGAAGTACCTGCCACATAAAATGGCCGATTTGAATATGTGAGTAGTACGCCGTGTCCGACATATCGAATGAGGATTTAATAGCTTCGAAAGGCAATAATTTCCTAGTCCGAAAATCTACTATATCCGCCAGTCTAAAAAGACGTTGTGGAACCATTGTTTAAAACTGGGGGTTAACAAACTAAACGGAAGAAGAGGATGAAAAAGAAAATAAATTATGGGGGAGCCGTCAGAGCTCAATGAGAAGCATTTAGAACATGTCCATCAAATGTTTCTCAAAAGAGCCATAGGGCCCAGAAGCTGCCTATCTAGTTGGACCTCAGAGGTATTCCACAACAGTGAATTGGGGTTTATAGGGGCCAACCATAGTTTTTCAATTTCCACCCAAACTGTGTACACAAATAAAGAAGACCATCCTGGAATTTTTCATAACTGGGCTGCCCAGAAGTATTTTATTATATCTGGAACTCCCAAGCCCCCCAATGACTTTGGCGCCAGTAGGACACTCTTCGGAACTCTATGTCATCTCCAGGCCCAGATAAACTGGATGATAGCTGCCTGTACTGCCCTAAGTTCCCACATAGGAATCTGGACAGGTAGAGATTAAAAAAAATAGAGCAGTTTGGGAAGGATTGTCATCTTAATAGATGCTATTCTACCAAACCAAGACAGAGGTAAACGGTACCACTGGTCCAATAATTTCCTAATTTCTGCAAATAGTTTAGGATAGTTCTGTCTGTAAACCATGGCATATGAATCAGTCAGGTAGACCCTCAAATATTTTAATGCTTCCTTTTTCCAATTATAATGAAAGTTGGACTGCAGGTGGGTCAGCTGAGAGTCTGGCATATTAACCGTGAGGGCTTCATTTTTTTTGGGTGTTTACTTTATATACAGACAGCCTTCCAAACTCCCTTATTAAAGAGTGCAGATTAGGAAATAACTCTGAGATTCTCGTTTCGCATATTTTGATCAAAAGATGTTTAAGCTGCCCACGACTTTCAACGTGATCATATCAGATAGGGCATGTCCTATGCTATAATATACCTCTCAATAGAGCCAATCAATCCATTTTGGGTTCTGCACCTGCCCACGTCTCAACAGGAGGCTGTCATAAGGAAGGCATGCTGCAGGTTGGGTGTGTTTTTTTTTATTTTCTCTCTGAATAATGGAGGTCGTTGACCCAGTGAGAGGCCTTGATTGGCTCTATGAGATGTAAGATAGCATAGGAATGCCCTATCTGAGATCACGTTGAAAGTCGTGGCAACTAAACATCTTGATCAAATATGCGAACCGAGAATCTCAGAGGTTTTTTTCATGTGTGATAGATAGCATAAATGCTTCTTTAGGGATTTCCACGTAACAGATTAGGAAATGTCACTTGTGGGGAGGTCAGGGACAACAAAATATCATCATCATCAAACAATGAAAGTTTGAACTCCCTATTGCGTACCACCATCCCTTTAATGTCCAGATTCATGTGGTTAGCTGCTGCCAAAGGTTCAATAGATATACAAATAGGAGGGGGGAAAGTGGGCAACCCTGCCTAGTTCCGTTTTTAATCTGGAAAGGTGCAGGCAAACTGTGGGGCAACTGGATTGTGGCTGTTGGATGTTGGTACAAACTTCTTATGGCTTCCAATTACGGGCCTTGCAGCCCATACGCGCTCAGTGTCGTAGATAAGAAGGAGCAATTCAATCGGTCAACCGCTTTTTTCTGCGTCAAGACTTAGAAAAAGAGCTGTTTGATCTCATCGGTTGACAATTTCTATCAGATCCAATGCCTTCCGAGTGTTGTCCGCACCTTGCCTGCCAACCACAAAACCCACCTGATCTTTGCGAATCAGTGAGGGGAGCCAAGGGGCCAACTGATCCGCCAAAATCTTTGTAAAAATCTTCAGATCCGAATTTAAGAGAGCTATGGGCCTATAGTTGGACGGATCTGTATGCTCTTTATCCAGCTTGGGGATGGGAGTTATATATGAGTGTGACATAGTAGCCGGGACCGGGGGTTAGAGATGGGCGAATTTCTCAAAAATTCGATTCGCTGAGTTCGCCAAATTTTCCATCAAAATTAGTTTCGACCTGAATAAGTTTGCGACGAATCGCATTAAAAAAACAGCTATTTCCTGGCTGCAGAGAGCCCGTAGGGTGTTGTAGAACGTGTGCCATGCTTAAATTGCATAGTGAGCATGGTTTTGGTCTTCATACAAGAATGCCTGTTTTTAGTAGGACACGCACATGAACAGCCGCCGGCTCTTAGAAATCGCTATCACGTCTAAAAATTCCCATGGCACTTAGGGGGGAAAACTGAACCAAATAACTGATGCGGGAACAGCAGCCTGATAAAGTCATGGCAGCGCCAGCTGGAAAAAAACAATGCGAGGGCGACGGGCGTTGACAGTCAAACAAAAGTCTATTTAGCCTGATCGCAACTTGGGGAGCCGGGAGAAGCAAACAAGCTGGGACAAAGGTAATGTGGCCCTAGTTTAAACAAGGCATAAAATGTGCCCCACCAAATGAAAATTCATCCCAACTGCATGCCTCCTGGGCCTCATTGTCTCCCTGGAATAGAGTGGCGCCGCTACGCGTCGCCTACCCTCGACACCCATTGTCCCGTCCTTGGAAGCATTCCGTTTTTCTTCTACATTAAGTTTAGGAGACGGGAAGGAGAAGGAGGATTTTTGGACGACAGACAAACTGGGATCTTGACCGATCAAGAGTTCATGTCTGGGCCAAGATTATAAAGTTGGGTTGTCATCATCATACTGGTGGTTTTGAAAGCCAAGTGATGATATGAGCGGACCCAGACCAACAGTGTACAAGGGCTTCATCATTATCATTGGAGAAGAGAGCCGTCAGCTTGCGTGTCGAGGCAGTGGCGCAGCCCGTAAGACCAAACGGGGCGCCACTATTAAGACCACCCATTTTTGTCAGGTCCCGAGAAAGTAGGTCAGCGCAGTATCAGTCAGTCAGTGCAGATCTTGTGGTGAAATCACTACACCGGTGGTGTGCCAGATTTTTGACAGATACACCATAGGGAGGCGAACCTAACTATATTTAAGAATCTGTGGGCAAAAGTAAAAGAGTGACCATAGACCTAACGGTGGCACCACACCCCTGCATCAACATCAAGCGAGTGTCACCATAATAATCGTGTTTCAGATGTTGGTGGTCCGCTCCTGTCCCAACAGCAGCAGCACCCAGACAGTCAAGCTTCACCACCTCTTGCCAAGACAACTCCCCTGTCTATTACATCATCTACACAGTCCAGTATACTGTCCTGCTCCTCAGGCACTCGTGGTGCCAGCATCGTTCACCGAGACGGATTGCCAAAAGACAGCAGTATGCGTGTTACCATCCCTAAGTGGTCAGAAGCTGACCGGCTCCTGTCCACATTTGGGTGGTAGCTGCAGTCCCCTCCCTTGTTCAAGTGGTGGACTCTGCACCATTCAAAGAACTGGCCAGAAACTTGGCATTCACTTCTGCCACTGTAACGACCATGGGTAATGGGGTGGCTGCTCTGGACCACCGCAAGCAGGGTACGGCCACGCCAGGGAGCTTGGTCTAAGTATGTCCCAGTTTTCACCAGAGCCTGCCTGCAAACAGGATGGACTTATCTTCTGCTGGCTGGGAGTCCTACCAGTCGCTACCCCCTGGCGCGACTAGCTTGCGGTGTCAGCCCGAGGCGCAGCGAGTACCGAATCATAAGACGAAACTGGTAGTCAAAGTTCATAGCCAACAGGTCAGGGCAGTCAGCGGAGATTCGATGGTCAGATAAACGTAGCAGAAAGTCGGGTACACGGGCATACAGGAACTGATGAACAGGGGGAAATTGATGAACAGGGAAAATGGATGAACAGGAATAAAATATATTAACGAGGGGTAAATTTATGAATATGGGGGAAATTGATGTACAGAGAACGGCATTAACGATTTTTGATGATCCAAGTGGACAGAGTATTCCCCTAGGCAACGAAGTCACCCATGGGAGGAAATGCTCCGGGTCATGCAAGATGACATCGATTTGTTCTTTTCTCCGCAACAACTGAAAATTAGAACCATTATGACAGAACTATGGAGAAGAACATGAGTGTTCCGCGCCTGCGGCAGGAGGAGGGTCTTAGCCCATGCTCCCTGCATGGCAATACAGTTCAATATCTGGTTGTTCCAAGTCTTAACACCCATCTGCAATTACATTCTAAAAATGGCCATGAAACTTTGCTTCACTTCAAGCCCCCCGTTTTCTTACACCGCCAAGCACACCCCTTCCTTAACGTGTCAGCAGCAAACCGCCTCCCCCCACATAGGCTGATATGAGGGGGGGGGGGGGGGGGGGGGGGTGACATTTCCAAACTATTGGTAATTCCAAGCCATCCATATGGTTGTACGACTCTATTGAACAGAGAAAGGAATTAAATGATTTTTTGATGATCCTACCGACTGAGTACACCCCTGAGTAATTTATAATGTCTCCAGTGCAGCTTCATGCATGACACCTGCCGTTTGGGTCGAGCCTCATTTCATGCGGACATGTTATTTGTCCAGTCGGCAGACAAGCGGGATTGAATAACGTCATTCCACTGCTTCCATGTGTGTCACAGACAGCGGTAAAGTGGATCCCCCAGGACCACCACAACGATGGCAATAGCCAGTTTACACCAAGAGCCCCTCCGCATAGCTGGAAGGACTTGCTGCGCGGGAGACTAACTCAGGTTTGCTACCCCAGACAGAAACTTGCTTACGGTTGACAGCCGAGGTGAAGCGTGGGTACCAAAATCGTAAATGCAAAATCAAGAGCGGGGACAGGCGTTAAGGTCAGGACAGGCGGCAATGGTTCATGGCAAGGAAGGAGGCAAGAGGTACGGTATACGTGATATGACGAACGAGGCCTGAAGGAACGCTTTCTACTATAGCTCTATAGATTTTATTTATTTTATTTATAGTCTTGGATGGCGGTTGAATAGAGGATCCCTTTTCATTAACAAATGCAGCTAAAGAATTTTCCACAGCTTTCAAAATCTGGGACACCTATATACAAGTACAGCAAACCTATCTTCACCTATGTTATCAGTTCAGATTTGTTAGACCAAAAAGATAAACAATGGACAAAAAATTCATAGGAAAATTATATTGACCCATCTTTTATTAATCAATATAAATATTAAAAACTAATAATGTCACAAATATACAAATTTTAAGGCTATAAACAATTAAAATAATGCCCATATCAAACAAGGCATACAATCACACCATTCCTAGAATATAGAAAGTCATCTAATTGTAAAAACCCATAGTATATAACATTAAATCATTAAAGTGTCTTATATTAGCGGATCAGTGATAAAATAGAATATAGACACATCAAGATGGCCATACAATATGACACAACACTTCGTCACACACAATGCATTACCGAAGTGTATACAGGAATGGAGGAATGCACAGGCCAGGAAATGGGATAGCTCGACACGCATTTCGCCAAGCTTATCTTCAAGCTGTTCATAACAGGGTAGAGCCTCCAGAAGGACTTTGTGTTTTTACTTTTCTTAAAGTTGGACATACGATTCACATTCTTCATACTGAAGAAGTTCATCCAAAGCCAGTTTTGCAAGCATTTTCTTTTGCTTCTTTTGTTTTGGTCCCCATTCCAGTTTTGTGCTGAATCCATCCCAGCAATGGCACAGAATGCAACAAAAGCCCTAAAACATTCCCTGTAGTTATGGTCTCCTTCAGTTCAAGTTTCATACGCTGCAATTGAACAAACTGGTGTAACACAGAAACTGAATTCAAACACCACTTTATACTTCATCAGTGTTTGCTCTCACTGCTGTCCTCGCTCCAACGTTCTTGGTATGCCGAGGCTGACCGCTCACAAAAACCTCCCTTGCCACTCTCCACATCAATACTGCAAGAACCTGGGATGTCCTGCCCCACCTCATCGTTTGCCGAAGTAGCTGCTGACTGTCCTCAAATTGTTCGTCCCCGCTGTATAGTGCGCTGAGCCAGACCACATACTAGTTCTCTGGCTGAGTGACCCGAAGGGACAGAGGCGGGTGTGAGGACAGGTGAGGGCGCTGACCTGTTCCGGGCCATGGCAATTAAAGTTTGTATCTGACGAACCCGACCTGTCTGTTTGGCTAGGGTTGTCCAGATGTCATCTATGAATGAAGTTGAAGACCTACTCAACCAATCAAGAACCCTATGGTTCTGATCAACACACGGCCCCGCTACATGACACCAGCAGTTCTGGCCTCACGAGGTGACACCGCTGTGACATCCTCTTAGGGCATGGGTCCACACGCACGGGTTTTCGGCCAGGTTTTTCTCCAGGCGGTTTGCGTTTTTTTCAGGACCGAACTGAAAAACCGGCCGAAAATTATCACAATTGTGCTCATATTGGAAAACCCGTGCAGCCGTCCCACTGCACGGTATTTCCCAGCCCGGCGGTTTTGTCGCCGGCGGACCGGCGATAAAACATTGTACATGCACAATCTTCCGTCCGGTTTCCGCTCATCGCGGAGAAAAGCCGTCCCCCCCGCGGCCGCGAGGACGGCCGCAAAACAGTCCAAATACCGGTCCGGCAAAAACCGGCCGGTATTTGTCCCTGTGCCGTGTGAACGGCCCCGCCTTACTGTGATGCGACGCTGTGCCTGCTCACAGAAATGTTTTGCCACTGCCACTCGCATGTGAAGAGCATGTCACCTCTCTGTCTGACATCAGTTTGTTCAAAAATATACAGACTCTGTTTAAGAAGATATCTGTTTATGATAATACAGACCCTGTATTTTGACTTGCAAAATGAATCCACTAACAGCTTGTGTTAACCCTTGGAATATAAAATTGCACTCCAGAAATGACCAGAAAGAATTTAACTCTCCTGTGGTATAGAAAAACACTGGTGTATTTTACTGAATATAAAAGCACAAACACGCTTAATTTCTCCTGTGGTATAAATTGCGCTCCAGAAATGACCAGGAAAAAATTTACTCTATGTGTATAGAAAGAACCAACCGTGTTTTTTACTGAATATAAAAGACAAACACGCTTAATTACCTTGAATATAAATTGCGCATCCAGAAGATCACCAAGAAAAAGTATTCGTATGTGGCGATTAAAAAACGCAGGGGGATTTTACTGAATATAAAACCACAACAGGCTTAATTAACCCTTGATAATATAAAATGCGCTCCACAAAAGACCAGGAAAAAATGTAGTCGTGTAAAACCACTACATGGCTTAATTAA
Source organism: Phyllomedusa bahiana (assembly GCA_025379985.1). Taxonomy (NCBI): domain Eukaryota; kingdom Metazoa; phylum Chordata; class Amphibia; order Anura; family Hylidae; genus Phyllomedusa; species Phyllomedusa bahiana. Next base: position 101,380 of record JAODAL010009803.1, read on the forward strand.
CCCTAAGAATATCGATGAGCTACAAAATGACCAGATGGAATTAGAAATGGTATATGGGGCAGAATCCGACCCACCCTGGACTTGAATTACAATACCCCACAAACTGAATCACAATGATAACGGAAGAGGAACAGTCTCTGATAAAAGCAGTGACACCCCACCCCCCAAATCGCTGTTAAAAGCAATTTCCTTTGTGTGAGATCTCTGCTTCTGTAGTGTGAGGAGCTGCAGTATGAGGAGCGAGCATGGCGTCCGTACTTATAGTGCTGTGACGTCACAGAAGCCAGCCAGTCTCTGATTGGCTTGATGTCTGCACATGTCATTTAGGGTCTTCCTTTCTTCTTGCCAGAGTTCTTTGCCCCATGTAACGTCATGTGCTTGCGGCCATTTTAGCAATACAAAACACACTTTGTTCCCGCGAATCACCCTAAACTTTGGGTTCGTGCAGAATCGAAGTTTTCCTGAAATTCTAAACAAATTCCAGTTCATTAGAATCGATTCTCCCATCTCTACTGGGGACCCTTGCAGAAAAGAATTATTCAGGGATGTTATGTGGCTTGAAAGCTGGGGAAAATATGTTTGGTAATATAGGTATGTTAACCCATCCGGGCCGGGTGCTTTGCCATTAGGCATGTTTTTCAGAACTCTCTCATTTTTCTCTGGTATAATCGGCGCATTAAGCTCCGTTAGAGCCTCGGGGGGAAGCCTAAGGAGAATGCATTTACCCAAAAAAATCCCCATTTAAATAATTCCTTTGAGTTGGACTCAACGGCAAAGTATCGGGCAGGGAATTGAGGGCTGAGAAATAGTTTTTAAAAACCTGAGACCTAACATCCGGATCATACACCAACTTACCTGAAGGGTCCTTTATGGCTTGTGGGGCTCCCCCCACTGATTCATTTCTCAACTGCCTGGCTAGTAAGGTATGGGGTTTATTCCCCCTTTCATAGAATTTTTGCTTAGAATACATGAAAAGTTTTTCTGTCTTATCTAAAGCCAGAGTTCTCAGTTGATATCAGACTGCAACTATATGATGAAGAGTTCGTTTAGAAGGTCTATTATGTAGGTTAGCCTCTCCAACTGCCATAAAAGTGTCTCTTTTTGTATACCTCTGTCTCTCTTAATGCGAGAACAAAGGGCTATGCGATGACCCCTAATGACTACTTTATGCGCCTCCCATAGCATAGCTACTGAGGGCACAGATCCTTAATTAGCAGAAAAATAATCAGTGAAACAGGACCGTATATCCTCTCGGAAGTCTGGCCTTTAAATCAAGCTTTCATTTAACCGCCAATGGCATGTTCTGGTGCCTGACAGCCCAGGGTTAAGAGTAAGAGTCACAGGGGCATGATCAGACCACGTAATAGCGTCCACCTCAGAGTCGACCGCTTGTCTTAAAGCTAGAATATTACCAAAAATATAGTCTATACGTGTATGCGAACCTTGTGGTGGGGAGTAGAACGAGAAAGCCCTGCCCGCTGGATGTTGTACATGCAACAAATCGACCAAAGCGTGGGAACGGATTACTTTACAGAATTCTATGGAGAGCCCACGTTGCGTACGTGACAAGGGTCTTTTTTTGACTTTAGCCTATCTAGTGAATCAGAAAAAGACACATTAAAGTCCCCTCCCACAAAGCCGGTAGTTAACGTGACACCTTGGATAATACTCTTTTAAGGAACCTAATTTGAGAGCAGTTGGGAGCATACAGGTTACACAGCACTATCGGAGACCCTCGAAGAAGTCCCTGAAGAATTACATATCTGCCTTGCTCGACTAAAGTAACATTTTGGATTTGAATGGGACACGTTCGTGAGAGCAAAATAGCTACTCCTGCCTTTTTCTGCAGTTGCAAGACGACATAGGCATGTGGGAGGTGTCTCCTCACAAAGGAAAAGTTTCCCTCTCAAAATGTATCTCCTGTATGAACACAATATCTGCTCCAGAGGATTTCAATTCAGTGTACAGAAGACGTCTTTTAACATTCGAGTTAAGGCCTTTTACGTTGAGCGATATAAGCTTAGCCATAAGAGGTATAATTTAAGTACGTCCAACTAGTACACTTCATATAAAGGCCTATCCGGGAGTCAAGTGTACCCGGTGACTTCCAGACAATATTTAGAATATGTTAGTTCCACACCAGACACAAGAGGGATGGGGAGCACAATGACATAACACACAGAAAACAAACAAAAACTAAGAATACAATATGAACAAGTAAAAGGAATACCCAAGAGACAGGCATCACTATTGAAATTAACAAGACTGCTCGCAGTCTGGGGAGGTTTATCTCAGGAATTGTATAACTGTCTCTACTAATGGGAGAGAACCACAATATAGGCCAACCTCAGCAGGAGAAACCATCAGATGTCACCCCAGTGGGACAGCTCCAAAGTGTGGCCTTGATGTAGATTAATAGAGAGGGAGAAAGAGAGGAAGAAGAAAGAAAAAAAAAGGGGGGGCTAAAAAGAGAAGGGGTGAGAGAGGAGGAACAACAGAGAAATAAAATAAAATAAAGAAAAAAATTATATTTCTCCTTCTTCACCAGACACTTGATTTAACATCAAAGAAGCATAGTGTAGCTTTGAAACTATGGAAAAAACCTGGCAGTAGTAAAGTCAGGATAAGACTGCAACATTATTTGATGATTCAAGTAACTGTCCCTAGAAAATCACCCTTGACCCTCTGGGGCAGCAGGTAGTCTTGGGGATTTAGGCGTTGAGGGGTGTTTTCGTCGTCTTTGGACCTGACTCCAAATAGGTGGCAGAGCTGGATCCGGTGTCCCCAATTCCCAGTCTGGAATATCCAGTGGGGGACAATTCCAGAGCCTAGCAGAAAGATGGAAGGTCTGCATGAGCACGGAGAGATGAGGATCTGCCATTCTTTGTTGCTCTTAATAAAAAGGGGAATCCCCACCGATAAGGAATTTCATTCTCTTTAAGGAGCGTAAGGAGTGGTCTCAAGCAATGCTGTATTTGAAGCGTGACCCAGGACAAATCAGGGTATAGTTGAATCGGGGTATCCCCATATAGTACTTCCTTTTGTAGCTTAGCTTTGGCAATAATTCTTTCTTTTGTGGAAAAATTATGTACGCAACAAATCATGTCCCTTGGCTTGCCAGAGGAATCTTTAGCCCGTAAAGCCCATAGCACCCTATCGGGCTGTATATGATTGGTAGCAGGTTCCCCCAGTTGAACACATCATTTAAGGTAGAGTGGAGATCTTCTTTCTCCCTAGATTCAGGTAGACCTTTGATTCGGATGTTATTCCTCCGACCACGATTATAAAGGCCCTCTATCTGGCGTGAGGTCTCACACAGAGCCTTAGCTTGACCGTGAGGTGCAGGCGTGAAATATATCTCCGCATCTCATCATGAGCCTCTTCCAGGTTGTCAACTCTATCCGCCATGTGCGTCAGATCTTGCTTGAGGGAGGCAATCTCCGTTTTGCACGCTTCTTTAACCTCCATGACTAGGCTTTTAAAACCCTCCTTTGTGGGGAGATACTGTAGATAAGTTTTCCAGTCCATATCTCCGGAGGAGCAAGAAAGCACCTTGTGGGTGACCAAGAGTCCTCTGAGGCCCTTGTATTTACTGATTGAGGTGCAAAGCATGCTGCTTCTTCCCGGGGGACAGAACCCTGTGTAGATTCATTAATAGACATATCTGTGATTTTTCGTTGCGTTCCTGTATTTTTTTGTGTTTTAGGTGGCATACTGTTAGAGTATAGGTTTGTAAATGCTCTTTGTCTGCAGGATAACCAAATTCTGTGCACAGCAAAGCTTAAGGAGATAGTGTGAAAGTCAGTAGGGACCCTTGATTCCTTAAAATCACTGGTTTGCAGAAAAGTAACAGAACTTCTGAGCTCAGCTAGTAATGGCAGCTTTGATGAGATCACTGTGGGCCAGTGGTTCTATTTAGGGAGCCACTAAGAAAGTCCCCAACAGGTTGCAGGCTCCCCCCAATCTTTACTGGGATCAGGCTGGATGTAAATGACCCCGTTCAGACCAGGATCCACAATGTCCCTCAGTCACCCCAGGGCCTCGGCCACACAGCGCTCACTGCCTCACTTCTGCCAGGAGCATGGAAGCAAGGCAGCTCCTATCTCCACCACCTACCAGTTCTGAGCGCTTCGATGGCTGTACGGGTGTTCGTAACAGTAAGTGCGGCACACGTGCTGAGGCTCTCCTTTTTCGTACTGCTGCAGCCACCCGAGTATTCGTGGGCTTTCAGCTCCGCCACGCACTGTCTTGCCAGAAGCCACGCTGTGGAAAGTATTCAGACCCCTTTAAATTTTTCACTCTTTCTTTCTTTCATTGTAGTCATTTGGTAAGATCAAAAAGTTCATTTCTTGGTCATTTTAAAGTACACTCTGCACCCCATCTTGAAAGAAAAATAAATGTTTGATATTTTTGCAAAATTTATTAAACAAGAAAAAACTGAAATAAATTTCATGGTCATAAGTATTCAGACCTTTGCTTGGTGTAACACTCATATTTTACTCACCATTATGTCTATTTCCTTCCTGTCCTCCCTTTAGATGGTCCCACTCTTCACTGAAGTCCAGCTGTGTTTAATTAAAACTGATTGGACTTGATTTTGGAAAAAGGGACACACTGTCTATATAAGACCTCAAAGCCCACAGTGCATGTCAGAGCTCATGAGAATCAAGAGGTCTAAGGAACTGCCCAAGGAGCTCAGAGACAGAATTGTGGCAAGGCACAGATCTGGCCAAGGTTACAAAAGACTTTTTACAGCACTCAAGGTTCCTAAGAGCACAGTGGCTTCCATACTCCTAAAATGGAAGAAATTTGGGACGACCACAACTCTTCCTTGACCTGGCCGTCCAGCCAATCTAAGCAATCGTGGGAGAAGAGCCTTGGTGAGAGAGATAAAGAAGAACCCCAAGATCACTATGGCTTAGCTCCAGAGATACAATAGGGAGATGGGAGAAAGTTCCACAGAGCCAACTATCACTGCAGCCCTCCACCATTCGGGGCATTATGGCAGAGTGTGCCGACAGAAGCCTCTCCTGTTTAAGACATCTGAAAGCCTGCATACAGTTTGCCAAAAAACACATGAAGGACTCCCAGACTATGAGAAATAAGATTCTCTGGTCTGATGAGACAAAGATTAAACTTTTTGGTGTTAATTCTAAGCATGGAGAAAATGTGTGCAGAAAACCAGGCACTGCTCATCACCTGCCCAATACAATCCCAACAGTAAAACATGGTGATGGCAGCATCATTCTATGGGGGTGTTTTTCAGCTCCAGGGACAGGACGACTGGTTGCAATTGAAGGAAAGATGAATGTGGCCAAGCACAGAGATATCCTGGCTCAAAACCTCTTCCAGAGTGCTCTGGACCTCAGACTGGGCCGAAGGTTCTTCTTCCAACAAGACAATGACCCTACGCACACAGCTAAAATAACAAAGCATTGTCTTCAGAACATCTCTGTGCCTATTCTTGACTGGCCAAGCCAGAGCCCTGACCTAAACCCAGTTGAGCGTCTCTAGATAGACTTGAAAATGGCTGTCCACCAACGTTCACCATCCAATCTGAGGGAACTGGAGAGGATCTGCAAGGAAGAATGGCAGAGGTTCCCCAAATCCAGGTGTGAAAAACTTGTTACATCATTCCCACGAAGACTCATGGCTGTACTAGCTCAAAAGGGTGCTTCCACTCAATACTGAGCAAAGGGTCTGAATACTTAAGACCAGTTTTTCAGTTTATCTTGCTTAATAAATTTGCAAAAATATCTACATTTCTGTTTTTTTTTTCTTTCAAGACGGGTGCAGAGTGTATATTAATCAGCAAAAAAAATTAACTTTTCGGATCCTACCAAATGGCTGCAATGAAAGAGTGAAAAATTTAAAGGAGTCTGAATACTGTATATATATATATATATATATATATTTATATATATATATTATATATATATATTATATATATTTACAACCGTATTATACTCGAGTATATGCCGACCCGAGTATAAGCCGAGGCATCTACTTTTGCCCCAAAAAACGGGGAAAAACTTATTGACTCAAGTATAGGCCTAGGGTAAAAAATGGCAGCGGCTACTGGTAAATTTTAAAAATAAAAATGGATACCAATAAAATTACATAGGCAGTTTAATGTCCCCCATAGGCAAATATATGGCCCTATATGCAGGTATAGGCAGGTATATGTCCCAAAAGGCACGTATATGGCCCCATAGGCATGTAATAGGCAGTTATATGTCCCTAAACCAGGTAATAGGGAGGTATATTGGGCCCCAAAACGCAGGTAAAAGGGGGAGGCTGTAAAGGGAGGTATAGGGGAAGGGGAAAGGGATTTTTGGCGGTTAAAAGGGCCCGGGATAGGCAATTGTGGGAGGAAAAGGCCCGGGTGAAAGGGAGGTTTTTAGGGAGGTTTTAAAGGCCCGCCCCGTAGGCGGTTAAAAGGGCAGGTATAACGCAGTGGGAGGCAGGTTTTAGGTTTCCCTTTTGGGAGGGGAGGGATAGCAGCTTTTTGGCAGGGAAAGGGCCGGCCCGTAAGGCAGGGATAGGGGGGTTTTAGGGCCCGGGTTTTGGGCGGCTGTAGGCATTATGGGCCCCGGGTTTTAGGGAGGTTTTAGGGGGGCCCGGTTTTTGGGCACTGTAAACAGGTAAAAAAGGTTTCCCCCTTTAAAAGGAAAAGGGTTTTTGGGGCCCTTGGGAGGGAGGGAAAAGGGCGGGTTGTTGGCAGGTATAGGGCCGGCTTGAGGCTGGTATAGGCACTTAGGCGGGTTTGGGGAGTTTATAAAAAAAAAAAAAAACAATCACCCTTTCCCTGGCTCCCCCGCTGCTTCCTTTTCCCGCGCTGCTCCTTCCCCCGCTGTCCGCCTCCCCCGCGTTTTTTCCTCGGGTCTTCTCCGGGGGAAAGGCGGGTGGGCCATTTAGGCCCCGCAAAGCAGCGTGAAACCCGCAACCCCGCCTGTGCCGGGAGGGTCTGGACGGCCGGAGTCTGGGGCCGGCCCCCCACGGAGGGCCCCCTGCGGAACAAGGGGCGCCTCCCTGTGGCCCCGCAAGTGGTATCCCTTCACCTATATGCGTTTCCGGGGGATGCATTTTTGGTGGGGATCGCGGACAGTCCCCCCCAGGGCCTGGCAGCGCCCGGAAAACTGGGGCCCCTCAATCCATTCCGCATAAGGGGCTCCCCTGAAGGGCCGCATATTCTAACGTCCCTGTCAGCCCTCAGGGGCCCTCCCAGCGCCTAAGGGGGGCCCCCAGTTGA